>JFHB01000044.1:0-178107 GCA_000729835.1 Atkinsonella hypoxylon | reverse complement strand
CAGTATAACTGCTACCCTAAACACCTTTATTTTAATAGTAGTACAGAAATCGATACTAGGTTGTAAGCTTAGCTATCTTCTAAGGGTATTTGCTTTAGCACCTCTTGCCTCTATATTTACAAACAGAATAGGCTAATAGAGAGAGCTATAAGGATACTTCTAGACCGTTTGCGTGCTACTCTACAGTAGTTACAATTACCTCTGTATCTATAGTCTTACATCCTTCCTACTATAGTGGATTTAGTTAATACTACTGTAAATAGTACTAAACCACTAAGTCCTAAACAGCTATATCTAGCTAATTTAGAGCCTTCTAGGACCTATAAGCCTGATTTTACTAAAATAAGGGCTATAGGCTCCTATTGCGAAGTTCTAATTCCTTTAGAACAACGATCTAGGTTGCAGAAGCTAGCTAAAAGAACTATTCCTAGTAGACTTTTAGCTACACTAGGTTCTAATGTATATCTAATATATATCCCCTCTAAACGAGCTGTTATAAAGATAAGCTTTATTAAAATTATAGAAGGAATAGGTTCTATTTCATAGAGCATCCCTAAGGTTCCTATTAGTTCTATAGTGGATAATCCTTCAGAGGGTGAAATCGATAACTAGCAGCAATTAGTAGATAATTATACTCCTAAGTATCCTTATCCTAGTTATCTGGATGTGCTAAATTATCCACTAGAACCTATAGATCAAGCTCTTCTACTAAGCAACCCTATAGAAGCTGTAGAGGCCCCTAAAGCCCCTATATCTATAGAAGCCCCTTAGGCTAATATAGAACCTATAGAAGCTGAAGCTGATGCTGATGCTATAGATTTAGATGGAGATATATTTTCCTTAATTAAGGATCTATGCTTTAAGGCTAGGACTAAAGCAGCTATTACTTCTAATAGCAAGGATAAACTTCCTAATACGTAGAAGCAAGCCCTAAAAAGCTCTACTAAGCAGCATTAAATAGAAGCTACCTATAGCGAATTTAAGCAGCTATTAGCTGCTAGAACCTTTAAATTTATAGGGAAAGACTAAGTACCTAAGGGCTAAAGAGTTCTAAAGAATAGGCTTATTTACAGGCTTAAAAAGGATAAAGAAAATAATCCTATTAAATATAAGGCCTGCCTTATTGCTAAGGGATTTATGCAAATAGAAGGTTAAGATTACCTAGAGACCTTTACTGCAACTAGTATTCCTCCTAGCTAGCGTATATTATTAGCTCTTGCAGCTTTTAATAACTAGGAAGTTAAGCAAATCGACTTTATAGAAGCGTTTTTAAATAGCAAGCTAAAAGAAGCTATTTATATAGAAATCCTAGATAGATTCGTTGAATTTACAGAGCAAGCATCGCTATTAGTAGCTAAGCTACTAAAAAGCTATAATTACAAGCCCTCTAAAGAGCAAGTAATTAAGCTAGAAAAATCCCTCTATAGTCTAAAGCAAAGTCCTAGAGAATAGCAGCAAATTCTAACAGAATTACTTCAAAAGCATAGATTTAAACCTCTTATATTAGACCCAGCAGTCTTTTATAACCCAGCTACATCTACATATATTGCTACTTATGTAGATAACTGTCTTCTAATTGGTCTAAATCTAAGCTATATTAACAAGCTAAAGAAGCTATTACATAAAGCTTATCCAATAGAAGATAGAGGACCAGCAGAATTCTTTCTAGGCGTTTAAATCACCCGTAATAGGTCTAAAAGGTCTATTAAAATCCATTAATCTCAATATATCCTTAAAGCCCTAGAGAGATTCAAAATGCTAGATACTAAGCCGGCTTCTATCCCTATACAGCCGGGGATTCTAAAGCAACTAGTTACAAAACTCCTCTTAAAATCCGATCATAAGCTTTATTAGAGCATAATAGGCACTATAATGTACCTAATGTTGCTAACTAGGGCTGATATTGCTTTTTCTGTTCAGTGGCTATTAACCTTCCTAGCTGTTACGGTGGGATCCGACGTAGGTTTGTCGGAAGTAACAATAGGTTGTTGGATTCAACAGGTTATGTAAAGATTCGTAAGAGGAGTCGTAAGAGTTGCTGTAAAGAGCATTTAGTAATAGTGTTCTAGTAAATAATAGTTAATTGTTTAATTTAACTACTTAAGTGTTACTTCTAACTACTTATATATAATTGCAGTTATATACACTAGTGACCTATAGGTTTATATAATTATTCTGTAATAAGTACTGCCTCTACAAAAAAGATTAGCTGTTCTAGCTGTTCTAAAATTAATTATTAGTTGTTAGAAAGTGTATTAGATTAAACTAAATAACTTATTAATCTAGCTGTTATAAAAGGCGCAGAAAGGTAGTTGTTATATTATTACGTAAGTACGCATTATTGTTGTTGTTATAGTGCAATCTATAGTGTAGGTTACTACATTTATGCATTTTTCTCTGTGCACTTATAATGCCTAAATTACACTTATAATCTAGTAACTATTAAATCTATATATTAAATTAACAGATTTCCTTAAACCTAATAGAGCGTTAAAGCTTATTCTATAACCTATATATAAGTAAAGTTACGCAAAATTATCCTAAACAATATTAAATCCTATAAATTAATCTTATATAATAAAGCTAATTTATTAAATCTATATAGTATATTCCTTATGTAAGCTTATTCTATATAGTGTTAAAAGTATTAAAAATTAATCTATCTTAAAGCTAGTTTTCTATTAAATCTCTCTAGAATATATCTCTATATATATACAGCCTATTCTAATCCTTAAGCATTCTTAATAGCAGTAAATTATTAGTTAGTTATAGTAAGCTATTAGTTCTCTTTAGAAAGTAAAGCTAAAGAACGTTTCTAGCAGCTTTAGAGAGAGTTTTACCTAAAAGGCATTAGTTTTACGCTTAATAGGTATTTCTACTAGTTTACTTATAGCTAGCCTCTTAGTTAGCGTTTTTACCTTAATTAGCGTTAGCTTTACTATAGAAAATATCTTTTATAGAATTAATAGAGAGAAATACATTAAAGCTAGGTTAATTAGTATAAACTAAGCACTTCTTCTATATTAAATAGTGCTAAATCTATTACTAAAGAGGCTTTATACAGTAATAAGCTAGTTAGCTAAGCGTTCTAAGAAGTCTATATAAATATAGTTAATTTTGTATTATAGGCGTCTATTTTCTGCCTATAGTATATTAATATTGCTAGCAACCTTTAGTAGGGTTTTGTTTTTATTAATAATATTATTAATACCTTTATTAAATTAACTTATACTATTTAGTTAGTTATATATACTATAGATAGTAGTTTATAATTTATTAAACTACTTATTAAATAGACCTCCTTTAGCCTTTATTTTAACCTAGTTAATCTTTTTATTTAACTTATTAATTTTAGTAATATAGAGGTTAAGTTACTTCTATATAGTGTTACTACCTATAGAAGTATCCTTAAGGTAGGCTTTAATTATTTCTTTAGTATTAAATTTATACTTTTCCTAAAGGAAACTATTACACTAGGTTTAAAACTATACCTTAGCTAATAGAATAAAGAATAAGTCTATATAGCTAATGCTAGCTAAGGCACCTATAATAGTGCTATTAATTCTACTAAATTTATTAAAGAAGTAAATAGTAAGTAACACTACCTATAATAGTAAACTAGTAAATAAATCTATAGTAATAGTTTCTTTACCTTTTTTTACTATATTACTACTGTAGTATATAGTAGCTACTGCTTTTGCCTATATCTTACCTCTTTTAGCTACTTTAGCGTTACCTATAGATGCCTTAGTATCCTTACCTTTATATTGCTAGTTTTAGCGCTTTACTTTATAGTTATTATAAATTCTAAAGATATATATTACTATATTCTACTAGAGTAAGTAATATATATTGTCTTTAGAGACCTTAATGCTAGTTTTATCTATTATACTGCCTTTAAGGGTAAATTTATAGGTATAAGTATAAATAGCATTTTCTATATTCTATACCTTTTCTTTAGCTCTATTAGTGTAGTAATACTAACTATAGTCTTCTATAATAGGCCTTACGTTAGTAATATTAATATTATCTTTAATTTCTATAGAAATAGTGCTAAGAATAAACTTATTAACTTTTAGGGTGCTTTTAGCACTTTTAGGCCTACTAAAAGTGCTATATAGGCAGTAGAAATTAAGTAATATAAGATAAGTTTTAATATTATTTAGCTCTATAGCTACTATATTACCTTTATAGTTATATTTCTACTTCTTAAACTTAAAACCTTTACTTTTAGCATTAAAACTATTATTATAATTAATATATATATTAGAAGTAATATATTCTTCTTTAGGTTTAAATAGTAGTAGTATTATAGCTTAAGTGTAGTTACTATTATTATTCTCTTCTTAGAATAAGCTATTTAGGTTTACTAGAATTAATAATTCTAAACTACTAAAAGAAAAGAATAATAGTAGTAGATTTTCTATAAAGAGAATAGAAAGAGCTAAAAGTAGCTCTATAGAGGCTAGTTAGTTCTATAGGCTATAGGAATTTACTCTATAGGCAGTTTATTGCCTTTAGTGTAGCATTTTAGTATTTAACTGTTAAAAGTAGCTAAATAATAGCCTAAAGGGATAGAAAGAGCAGTAGCTATAATAGTATTAATAAATTTATAAAGACTTTATAATATATAAAGGTATAAAGAAAAGGTTATATAGTAGAAAGTATAAAAATTTATAAAAGTAAAGGTAAATTTATAGAAAAAGTAGGTTAAAACAATAGTATATAGATTTATAGGTATTTTCTTTTTAACCTCCTATAATTCTATAATATAGGTTAATTTTAATAGTTTTAATAATAATAAATAAAGAAATAAAGAAAGAAATACTAAAAGATTTAAATAATTTATTATATAATAAAGGAAATTAAGACTTATAAAGAAAAGAGTTAGTAGTAAGCTTCTACTAGCTAATTTAGGGTTTTTTAGTAAGCTATATTACTTTTCTAATAACACTAATACTCTTCTTCTTAATTTATAAAGTGCTTCTATAAATATTTATTTATAATTTTAAAAGTATTAACTTTAAGCTTATCTTTAGAAATCTATTAGTTATTTTTAGTAAAGAACTCTTTTTATTATATAAAGAATTCTAAATATAGCTTACTTAACCTACTGTAGAAACATTAAATTTAATAGGTATAAATTTACTTAATTTCCTAATAGTTCTTTATACTAAACCCTTCTATTGCAATTAGCAGTAGTAGTTACTTTTCTTAGTTAAAAGAGTCTTTATTTTATTTTAACTTCTAAAGGTAAGCTACTAATACTACTAAGTGTATATATAAATCTAGTAAGAAATCTAGGTAAAATAATAATAAGCTTACTTTTATAAGAACCTTATATAACTCTACCTATTAAGAAAACTATTTCTTTTTTAGCTTTTTTAGAAGTATATATCCTTAGTGTAATTATAGGTAGACTATATTCTCTACTTTAATGTTAATAGGCTTATATTAAGCGTTATATTTAATCTTACTTAAGGCATTTACTATACTAATAGCTATTTCTACCTTTTGCTAGTATAGCTTCTAAAGTATAGCTATATTGCTTATATCTATTCTATTGCTAGAAATATTATCTAATTAGATTAAATTAATAACAGTAGCTAGTTAGAAACTATATATAAGTTTATTAAAGGAAATCTCTATACTAGCTACTACTGCATTATTAAGTTAGTGCTATAGTGCTAGAAGTATTATAGTTTATAGTATATTTAAATTTATAACTATATAGTATTAAACAGCAATAATAACTATTTAATTCTTTTATTTAGCTATTCTATCTATCTATAGGTAGTAAGCTATAGCTATAAGCAATTTACTTCTAATTTAGGTAAATATACTTCTTTAGATATTAGAAATAAACTTTAGATCTTAGTTACTTATAATTTACTTAAGAAGGCCTTAGTTTAATAAATATAGTATTTATAAGAGTAGTTTTACCTAAATTTCTACTATATATATTATATACTTAAGTATAAGAATTATTTACTTATTAAATAGGCAATTTACTAAATATAGTAAGTTATAGAAGCTATATTTATCTTTTTACTATAAAGTGTTTATTAAGCTAACTTTAGGTATATTAGTAATAAAATTAAGCGAAATTATATAGAAGAGTATTAAAACTAACTTTAATAACCTTAATTCCTTTAGTAGCTTACTGCAGTTAATTATATTTTCTTTATAGGTATAGCAGTAAGCAATATAGGTTTAAATACACTTATATATTTATAGAAAGTAAACTACCTATAATTCTACTGCTATTCTATAGGCGCTAAAATAGTTTTAATTATTATAGACTATTTTAAGAATAAATTCTACAACCTTTATAGGTATATACAGTTAAAATAGACCTTTTCTATTATAATAGTATAAAAGTCTATTGTTTTATAGAGTTTATCTATATAGTAGAATCCTTAGTCTTTATTATTAATTTTACTAATTCTACTTTTTATAAAAGTTCTTAATACTTTCTATAATTCTACTAAGCTTTAGATTAAAACTATAGCCTTAAATAATTTCCTCTTTTAAACCTTTATTTAATACTGCTATAGCACTATATTCTTTAGTAAAAAACGCGCTTATATTAAGCTTATTAAATTTACTATTATAAGCTTTCTTTTAGTATAAAACTATAACTAGCAACCTAAAGAGTGTATTTAGTACTATATTTAGTACTTCTAGTATATAGAAAACTCTTAGGTTAAATTATAATAGATAATTAACTACTTTAGCTAATTTTAGGTTAGCTTTATTTAGATCTATTATAGTAAGTAAGGTGTATTTAATAATCCCTTTTACTAGTAAGTAGTTTATAATAATATTAATAGTATAGTAGTTAGATTAAACTATTTTCTATAGCTTTTAAATACTCTATATAATTATAGCTACCTTTACCTTAGTTAATCTATAGCGTTTCTTTAGGTTAAAAGTATATTTTAAGAGAAAAAAGATTAGTTAAAGCTAATTATTTTTAATATCTTTATTAGGTATACTATAACTATTCTATTTACCTATAAGCTAGAAAATAAAGAGCTTAAATTCTTCTTTATAAGTATTAACTTTAAAGAATAAATACTTACTAAAGTTATAGTGCTATAAAATAGTATTTTTATTAAGGTATACCTTTACCTCTTAGAATACCTTTTTTTCTTTAGGTTTTAGTAAAAATATTACTTTTTAGGCTTTCTTTTAGTATATTAGTTTTAGTAAACTATTAGTTAAGTTTTTCTTATAAAGCTTTTATAGTAAAGTAGTTTTTTATTTCTATAGTAAGTAAATTTATATATTAAACTATAGAATACTTTTTTATAAAAAGCTAGCTATATTAATAAAGGTCTTTAGATTTATAAGATCTACTAGAAACTTAAGTTTTTAAAAAGCTTTTAGCTTATTATTTATATTAGTAATTCTATTACTATTAACAATAAAACCTAATAGCTAAATAGCTAAGTAGCTTATAAATAACTTCTTTATAGCTATTATTAACTTATTTTTCTTTAGGATTAATAAAACTATATTAAGGTATATAAGGTAGTCTTTAGTAGAGTTAAAGAATATAATAATATTATTAATATAGATTTATATAAAATACTAATACTTTTAAAATAATTAGTCTATATACTATTAAGTAAAAGCTAGTATATTCTTAAAGCCTATAAGTACTATATTTAATGCTTTTAATCCTTATTTTAATATTACTACTATATAAGATTAATGCTTTTATTTTATAGAAAGCTAGTAAAAAAACCCTAATATATTAAAGAGTAAAAATATCTTCTTACTATATATATCTACTATAATATTTAATTAATTTAGTAAAAAGTATATATTTAGTATTACTATACTATTAAGTAGCCTTATATTAACTATAACTTATTCTTTCCTTTTTATTAGAGTTTTAATTTACACTATAAAGGCTAGGTAAACTATAGCTACTAAGTTGTCTAAATACAATATCTTTCTACTTAAATATAGCTTATTATAAACCTTATTTAATTTAGCTTTATCTTTAGCTTTTAGTAAATAGATTTAAATAGGTTTTAGCTGCTTTTACTATTTATTTACTAAATCTACTTTTATATATTAGTCTTTAGGCATAAAAATAATACCTTTATTATAATAAATATTATATTTATCTATTAAGTTAATAAGTTTAGCTGCAATATTTAGGTTTAAGTTTTCTACCTTAACCTTATATTTATTGTAGATATATAGTACATTCTTAAAATAAGAGATTCTATATATAAAGATACTATTATTAACTTTCTTAAGGTTAAATCTACTACTATTACCTTCTTTCTATATTTTATAATCTTCTATAAGCAATAAACTATTATTAAGTGTAATATCCTTAGAAAAATATATATATAAATTAAATAGGTTTATAATTATATAGTTAGCCTTAAGCTCTTTATTATACTAAAGATAAGTAACCTTTTAATTTTTCTAGATTATAATAAATTTATCTAAATAGTTATAAGCTACTATTTATTCTTAGTTAGTTATACTAAGTAATATATCTAGGATAAGGTTAGATTTTAAGTATATATAGTAGGCAGTAGCCTTTTTATTAGCTAGTACCTTCTTCTATTTAACTAGAATATACTTCTATAATTTTAGTAGAATTATTATAGCTTATACTGCTGTTATATTCTAATATAGAATCTTTAAAATTAGCTAGAAGATACCTATTTCTATAACTATATTATAAATAAACCTAATAGTAGCTCTAGAGCAGATAAAATTAATTTTAACACTATAATTATAGAGAAAAGTTAAACTTAAAAGAAGCTTTAGTTCTAAGTTACTTATTACGTTAGCTATAACTATAAAATAGCTAGTTATAGGTACACTATATATAGATTTAGGGATATAGAAGTTAAATGTAGCTATCTTAGAGATATAGAAGAATAATTGCACTCTAGTAACTAGTTTTAGCTCTATTTTTACCTATTTTATATTTTAACTAAACTAAGTTAACTATACTTTATTAATTAGCACTAAAGAGGTTTTAGTATCTAGATAGATCTAATATAATAGTTCTTTATTATAGAATTAAATAGAAATCTTTAGAAAGGAATTTAACTTTAAAATACTAGATTTAATAAGCTATAGCTTTATAACTACTTTAACTACTTACTTTATCTAAATTCTCTATAAATCCTTTTAGTTTACCTCTATTTAAACCTTTTTTTTTTACTTTTTTTTACTTTTAGTAAAATAAGTTTTAATAAAGTTAGATTTTAAGCTAGTTAGTAGTTCTTTAGTATTAACTATTTTTTCTTCTTCTATTAGCTAGTATTTATAGCTTTTAAGGTACTTTTTATAGTCTTTTTAGTTAGATTTATCTTTAAATGTTATTATATAGGTATATTCCTTATTATTCTATAGTAAGCTTTATTATTAAAAACATTAAAGCTACTAAAGATACTATAGCTTTAGCTAATAATTCTAGCTAGCCTCTAAATTCTAGTTCTACTAAAGCTAAAGTTATTACTCTTTTAGCAGCTAATTCCTTTAGTTTTACAGTAGGTATTAAGTATAATTATTTTAGTAATTTTTATAGAATAAAGGTTAGAACTAAAATTAACTATTGCTTCTATTCTAGTTAGCTTAATTACCTTAAGCTACTTTATTATTTTTAGAGTTTTTACTATTAAATTTACTTTAAGTGTAGTAAGTATTAATACCTTCCTTATAGTCTTCTAACTTTTATTGTTTTTCTAGATCCTTAAGGCATTTTTATAGATCCTTAACCTTATTATTTACTATAGTAATATATATAGATCTTAGGTCTTTTACTATTAAAATTAGGTATAGCTATTATAATTCTAAGTATAGCTTATAATAGAGTCTTAAAAGAAGCTAAAGATCTATAGTTTTACTATTTATATAGGTATATTAGAATACTTTAGAGGTAAATTCTCTAAATAATTTTTCTTTAATTATATTTTACTCTATAAACTTAGCTAAATCTAGCTATATTATTATATTCTAGATCTATATACTAAATTCTTTATAGATAGCAGTATAAATAAAGTTTAAACTACTAAAAATAGCTGTTTTTTTATAGTAATCTAGATGCTACTTATACTATATTAATATATTCCCTTTAAAGAGAGTTTAGAGCTTAATGTAAATAGCTTTTTAGGCGTTAATTACACTATAGCTACAGTAGTCTTTAATAGCTTAAATCTATAGCTTTACTTTATAGAAAATAGTGTACTTTCCTTTATATAAAATTAGCTTATAGATATTTCTATTGTTAAAGGGTTTAAAGTAACTAATATTAGTAATCTTCTATATAGAATCTATTTATTCTTTAGAGGTTTAAAACTATATATTACTTTAGTTATTCTATTCTTAATGTAGATCTAGCCTTTTATTTACTAGATTTAGCTAGAGATTATTGTTTTTAATATAGTATAGTGCTTATTAATTTATATATTAATATTTAAAGTTACTAAATACTTAATTTTAGTCTTTTTTAGTATTTTAGCTCTTCTTAGCTTTATTATTATAGTATTACTCTAATAAATTCTTTAGAAATTATAGTAGCTTTTATTCTTTTAGAAAAGTACTAAAGTATTTAAAGTATCTCTATATTATATAGTTTCTTTTACCTAAAGGTTACTTTTAACTTTACTTTTAGTTTTAGTTATTTTTTAGAGGTAAGTAAGAATTAAAAGCTCTTTACCTATAATCCTTAAGCTAAAAGCCTTATTAGGTATAGTATTATCTATTATATTTATTCTAAGGCTTAAGTATAGTCTTTATCTTTTAGGCTAAGTATTATTACTTTATCTAAAGAGTAGTAATTTTATTGTTTAATTCTCTCTATAATCTACTAATTTTATTAATTAATTCTTCTTTAATTCTACTAATTTATTTACTAATTTCTATAGAAAAACCTATAAGCTATTTTAGTAAAGGGTTTCTTTTTTTAAGTAAATTTACTACTTTCTTTACTTTATACTTTAGCTTAAAGATATAAAACCTTTAGTAAGCCTATAAAAGTAGTAAGATTTTAGCTAGTTCTTTAATTAGTAAGTTCTTTTTAGTAGTTTAAGGTATATTTAATAGATCTAGGTCCTTAATAAGTAGTATAAATCTAGATCTCTATACTTACTTTCCTTTAATATTCTAGGTAGAACTAGTATTAGCTTTATAAATAGTATCTTTTAAGCTATTAGATTTAGATAATTTAGCTTTAGCTTTTTCTTTTAGTATTACTGTTAATAAATCTATAAGGAGTTTAGTAGATTTAGCCTTATTAATAATTCTATTAATCTACCTCTATACTTACTATACTATAGAAGTATTAATAGTATTCTAGTAAGAAAGTAGTTCTACTAGCTTAAGTTAGTTATATAATTTAAGCTATTTATTAATAAATTTATAGTAAGTAAGATAAAGTAGTAAGCTTCTTTTTTCTTAAGGTATAAGATCTCTTTTTTAAATCTAAAAATCTAGATTTTAGTAGTAAAATTTATAGAATTAATATATAGTTTTAAGTTCTTTATTAGTAAAAGGAATATAATTTCTTCTACTAAGCTTCTTCTAAAGTTACTCTATCTTAAATATTATAATTTTAGCTTTTTAAGCTTAAGGAGAGTTAGCAACAATTAGAAGCAATTACTACTACTTATTACAGTAGGATTTAATATAGGTTTATTAGAAGTAATAATAGGTTGTTAGATTTAATAGGTTATATAAAGATTTATAAGAGGAGTTATAAGAGTTGCTGTAAAGAGCATCTAGTAATAGTGTTCTAGTAAATAATAGTTAATTGTTTAATCTAACTACCTAAGTGTTGCTTCTAACTACTTATACATAATTGCGGTTACGTGCACTAGTGACCTGCGGGTCTGTATGATTATCCCGTAACACTAGCTAAGCCCTATATAGAGCACCTAAACGCCTCTAAGCACCTCCTAAGGTACTTAAGTGGTACTAGAAGCTTTACTATTATTTATAAGCATTCTATACCACTAGGGTCCTCTTCTAAAGCTTCTAGCTCTAAAGAAGTACTTAAGACCCTCCTTAGTTATTGCGATAGCGATTTTGCTAGTAATAAAACCTCTTCTAAATTAACCTATACTTATCTATATAAGCTAGCTAGTGGACCTATTAGCTAGAAATTAAAGAAAGCTAGTACTATTGCTCTTTCTACATTAGAAGCAGAATCCAATACATTATCTAAAGCTATAAGGGAATTAGAGTAGCTCTACAGCCTTTTTAAGGAGATAAAGCTACCTTTAACCCCTTCTATTCCTATTAGGTGTAATAATTAAGGCGCTATAGTTACTGCTTACAACCTAACGTTATATAGTAGAACTAAGCACACCCTTTTAAAGTTTAACTACATTAGGGAAAAGATTCGTAAAGGTATAGCTAAGGTTAGTTATATTAATATAAATTAGATGCTAGTAGATAGCCTAACTAAGCCTCTTACTATTTAAAAGCATTAACAATTTATTAAGTTACTAGAGCTTTCTAGCTAGCTTATAAAAGCAACAAAAACACTTAAAAAATCGAAAAGCAACAAAAAAACAGTTAAAAATTGAAAACAATAAAAACAATTAACAACAACTAGTTATATTTAACTATAACTACCCTGGAATTGCTGGAATTAGTTATATTATTTAGTTCTGTTATTAGTACTGTATTTCGTTAGTTAATTCTAACTTAGATATCCTTTAAAGGAGCTAAATTGCTTATAGAACTAGTTACTTCTTATATTTCTAGAGGGAGTGTTAAAAATAAGCTACCCTATATAGCCTATTTTTATGCCTACTAGTTGCTCTATTACGTAACCCTTATTAGGTCTTATTACGTTAATTTTTAGTAGAGATATTGCTGTTACTAGATGTAAAACATCTAGAATCGACTAAGGCAAAGTTGCCTAACCTATAGTTAACTTTAACTGCGATTTTCTCTACAACTAGCAATAGTAGAAATTTAAGAAGTATACTATTTAAAAGCTAAAAATTAGGGCTATTTAATAGTATAATTGTTAAATAGAGTTGCTTATAAGGGTTGCTTGTTATTAGTGGAATTTATTAAATTATGTATATAGGCGTCTCGTTTGTATAGCTATAAGTCGATTTTTTTGTTTTTATATAGTAAATCTTTTTGCGGAAATTATAAAGTAGCCTATAAGCCCCTTCTAGCGACTACGGCCCGCTAATATAGTTAGAGGGTCTATAAGGGACTAGAAAGATTTGAGATTCTACTCTCACTTGTTTATTACAGCGCTCTCAATATAAGATACCACTATTATTATAGTTATCTACTGCCTCTACGTGATCTATACTATACACTACAGCTTGATTTAGGCCGCTGCTGCTTCCACTACGTAATAATTGCTAGGAGCAATTACAGGTGCTAAATATAAGAGACCACTACCCTCTTCTATCTAGTCCTGTAATCCCTTTTATTTTCAACAGATATCTCTCTCTACACTATAATCCTTTATTTTCTTATTAAGCGCTATCTATAACTTAGCTAACTTTACGCTATTATTCTAGTTAGCCCCTTCTACTAGCGCAATTTTCTCTTTAAAATAAATGTAGAATTCTATAAACTACTTATTATTACTCTATTAAAGCTAATTAAGCTTAATTAAAGCTTAGTTCTATTAGTAAGAATCTATAAAGACTAATTCTAAGTAATTAAGGAACCTTTATATATTATATTCCTTTACTTTACCTACTTTATAATAAGCAGCTACTCTTTACTAAACCTTAAGCAATAAGCTTTAGTATAAGTAGTACTACTAGTTCTATATTATGCCTATAAAGGCGCTATTAGCCTAGAGCTTTTAGGTAATTGCTATTTACTAGGCCTAAAAGCTCTATTTATTTCTATTATAAGGGTTTACTATAGATAAAAGCTTTTATTTAAGTTCCTTTAGCTACTAGCTTATTGTAGCTTAAAGCTACTTCTTTTTCTATATATAGTCTATTATAAAGCGTTATAGTTCCTTTATCTATAGAGATTAGCTCTTAACTAATTTATAAAGCGCTATAATTTCTGCTGCTTTCTAGCTAATTTCTACTATATTTTTCTCTACCTCTCTATAGAGGTTAAAAGGGTACTTAGGCTAACTAGCTAGGCCTTTATTGCTATAACTAAATAACATTATTCTTACTAGTGTTCTATTTATAGAATAATTATAGTATATAATAGACTAACCTAGTAGCTGCTGCTAACTAGCGTTTATAATAAGAACTATAATTATAGAGAGAAAAGAAGGAAGAGAGAAGGAACTAGAAGCCTCTCTATACCTCTATACTATATATTTAGGGGTAGGTCTACTCCCTTAGGAGCCCCTTTTAGTATATACTTTATAGCTAAAGTTCTCTCTCTAGGGCCTAGTAAAGTCTAGGTAACCCCTAGACAAATGCAGCTTGCTTCTATCCCTTTACCTATATAGATCTCTGTCCCTCTTCTGCTGTCCTCTCTCTACTGAAAGACCTAAGCCTAAGGCTTAAGTCTATAACATATATAGAATAATCTTATAGAAGGAATATACTATATAGATTTAATAAATTAGCTTTATTATATAAGATTAATTTATAGGATTTAATATTGTTTAGAATAATTTTACGCAACTTTACTTATATATAGGTATTGAAAATAATAGGGATTACAGGACTAGATATCTAAGAGGGTAGTGGTCTCTTAGATTTAGCACCTGTAATTGCTCCTAGCAATTATCACGTAGTGGAAGCAGCAGCGGCCTAAATCAAGCTGTAGTGTATAGTACTAGATCACGTAGAGGCAATAGATAACTGTAATAGTAGTATCTTTATATTAAGAGCGCTGTAACAAACAGTAAGAGTAGGATCTCGAATCTTTCTAGTCCCTTATAGACTCTTTAACTATATTAGCGGGCTGTAGTCGCTAGAAGGGGCTTATAAGCTACTTTATAATTTCTATAAAAAGATTTACTATATAAAAACAAAAAAATTAACTTACAGCTATATAAATAAGACGCCTATATGCACAATTTAACAAATTCTACTAATAATAAGCAACCCTTATAAGTAACTCTATTTAACAATTATACTATTAGATAGCCCTAATTCTTAGCTTTTAAATAGTATACTTCTTAAATTTCTACTATTGCTAGTTGTAGAGAAAATCGCAGTTAAAGTTAACTATAGGTTAAGCAACTTTGCCTTAGTCGATTCTAGATGTTTTGCATCTAGTAACAGCAATATCTCTACCAAAAATCAACGTAACAAGACCTAATGAGGGTTACGTGATAGAGCAACTAGTAGGCATAAAAATAGGCTATACAGGGTAGCTTATTTTTAACAATAGGTTATAGAATAAGCTTTAACGCTCTATTAGGTTTAAGGAAATCTATTAATTTAATATATAGATTTAATAGTTACTAGATTATAAGTGTAATTTAGGCATTATAAGTATATAAGGAAAAATATATAAATATAGCAACCTACACTATAGATTGCACTACAATAACAATAATACATACTTATACAATAAAATAATAACTACCTTTCTGCACCTTTTATAATAGCTAGATTAATAAGTTATTTAGTTTAATCTAATATGCCTTTTAATAACTAACAATTAATTTTTAGAACAGCTAGAATAGCTAATCTTTTTTGTAGAGGTAGCACTTATTATAGGATAATCCTATAGACCTATAGGTTACTAGTGTATATAACTGCAATTATATATAAGTAGTTAGAAGCAATACTTAAGTAGTTAGATTAAACAATTAACAATTATTCACTAGAACACTATTACTAGATGCTCCTTACAGAAGCTCTTACGACTTCTCTTACGATTTATTGTATAACCTATTGAATCCAACAACCCATTGTCACTTCCGACAAACCCACGTCGGATCCCACCGTAACAGCAGGTGCCGGAATCGCACGATGGAGTCATGACGATTCCAACATTAACTAATCTTTAAGTTAAATTTAATAAACTAATCCTATTCTGCAACAATAAACCAGTAATATCCCTTATAAACAACCTAAAGATTAACTCCTAAACGAAATATATTAACGTTTATTATTATTTTATATAAGAATAGAATAGTATTAACTATAACATTAAATATATTGCTTCTAAGGATAATTTAGCAGATATTTATACTAAAGCTTTACTACAGCTAATACTCTACGATATTATAACGAGGCTAGGATTAATAGAATAATATAATATAAAATAGGGGGTGTGTTAAGGGAGGTATAAGCGGATATATTATAATATCGTTAACGTTATCTATATAATTAAAAGAATAAGCAGGAACGGATTATATTACTTGTATTAATATTATCTAGCGTTATTGAGATTCTAAATCTCTTTTCTTCTTCTTCTTTAATCAATTCTACAATTGTTTCATCATAACTTTTACACTAAAGGTGTGTATAACTGTCGTTCAATATGCGAGTCTGAAGTGTCTCTTGGTCTTGGGCTTGTGAAGTAACGTCTATCTCTACCTTTTTTCTTAAGTCGCTATTGTCTTTTGTATCCCTCGCTGCGGTGATCATTCGCTCCGTGAACGTGGGCGGGTCAAATTTCTACGTGCGAACAACGTTCTACTCTTTGTGTAGGCGGTGAAGTTCGACGGGTGAGCGGCTAGTGACAACTATCCACTTGGAAATTAAGGTATCGCCAATATTAAATAGGAGCTCTTTGCAAGAGGGCATCTTGGCTTAAGGTTAGGAGACGGAATAATGGTTCTGATGCTAAATCCTGAAGCACGGCACCTGCCATTTCTGCGCTATAGTAGAGTTGCTGGCTTAGTCACTTGATTCACGTGGAAAGTGAACGGTCGTCGCGGGGTGCCTGCGTGAACTTATTGCGGCGCTTGCGGGCGGCGCTTACAGATTGAAGACTAACCAAATGTGCAAGTCTGCCCGCCTATGAAACGGGCGGACTCGGATATGGCGCTATTTTGGTATTGAGCGAGCACCGGCATCTCTCTTTACTATGCTATAAGAACAAACGTTTCGCCGAGAGGCTGAACAGCGGTATAGCAATGGGAGCTTGTCTTATTACGCTAGCATAAGACGCGCCGCCATTATAGTTCGACGTAATATGTCCGAAGGCGCTGTAAGGGACAGAATGTCGACCCGGCCCTTCTCTGACATTGCAAAAGAGCACCGGAAGCGGTTCCCTTAACTTAAAGCACTGATTGTTCCATTGCGTGATCAGCGTATCTCAGTCCCTTATGGCCGAATGCGAAAGGATCTGGCATCGAAGGCGGCAATATCGCCCGCCGAGGTTCAAGTCGATGAGTTGGTCAAATTCTTCAAGGCAGCGTTAGCTGAATCGCCGCCTAGCACTCGTATCGTTTTCGCCTCGCTAGCTCTAACCGAAATCACTAGGGCAAGGCCGCTGCGTGCAGGTAGTGGCTGGAATATTACAACAGTCCAGCAGGGAATCAAGGACGCTGATTTTCTGCTATCATTTCCTCTCGACGATAATCCCGGATCAAAACCTTTGACACGAGAAAAGAACCTAAAAGTTCGCGTCTTGTACGACCCGGAAAGCGACTCTGGCGAGCTAATTAATGAGACGTTGACGGACATCTGTGTTAAAAAGTTGATCCCTGCAACTAAGTCGCTCGGTGTTCAAAAACGCCTCTTTTTCACTGAAAGTTGTCAAATTTCCAAGGGAACACACAGGATCTCTATCGATGGAGAGAGGGAACAACATATCTTGGACTTTTGCCTTGGGCCGAGGCAATTTGTCGTCTCTTCGATTTCACGGTCATTCAAACGCCGATTGGACGAAGACGCCTTATACGGTGGAAGAAACTACACCCAGAAGCAGTCTAATCTTATTCCATTCGTAACTAGCATGGCACTACCCAAGCCTTATGCTCACATGAAATCAGGCGTTTTGTTGTTGACTGAAGGCATTAAGTCAAGCTCCGCATCACCTCTGGATCTCCGCCAAGGGGATTCGCTCGTTGTGCAAGATGTGCAACGCTCTGACACCCTGGTTGGTGATGGGAGTCGCGGCACTTATAACATTGAGTGTCGACTAGAAATTGATAGAACACCGGGCTCAAAGGTTTTTGCCTGTCGCCATTCGGGCTTGCCCAACGACCTGGCTGCGAAGGTGCTCAATAATGAATCATCATTGTCTGGTCGCGTAATCCAGTTTGAACACGGAGTGGCCCTGCTAAAACAAATTAACCATATGAGTCCTAGTATGAATAGCACTGCTTGATTGCTCCAGCTTCTAATCTTGGTCTACTCTGGCCGAACATAGTCAAGCTCATATGGTCTGACGCCCGTCTTCACATGATTTGTCTTGAGAAACTTCCAATTTCGCTTCAACGACAAATTCCAGTGTTCTCGGCAACTGCTTCTATTATATTGATGGAGATATCGTCTGCTCTAGAATATCTCGAGAAGCTGGAGATTATGCACAATGATATTAAACCATCCAATGTTGCGTATTCCGCCAAGCGTGGCGCTGTGCTCTTCGATTTCGGACTTGCACGACAGCAAACACGAACTATGCCAGTGTTCTCGGCAACTGCTTCTATTATATTGATGGAGATATCGTCTGCTCTAGAATATCTCGAGAAGCTGGAGATTATGCACAATGATATTAAACCATCCAATGTTGCGTATTCCGCCAAGCGTGGCGCTGTGCTCTTCGATTTCGGACTTGCACGACAGCAAACACGAACTATGGGCGGGACATGTCTATATATCTCACCCGAATACCTTGATAAAAAAGACTATCACCTAAAGCGAGGGTTCCTAGGCGAAATCTGGGCATTAGGCGTGACCATGATCGTGTGCATGCATATGATCAAGTACCCTAAGAAAGCTGACAACGTTGGGAATCTGGCGAACCTAGAAGATAAGAAAAGTGGTGATTACAGGAAACTGAAGAACTGGCATGCTCAAATCAACAACGTTAAAGAAGGTCTCAACAAAAATGATCATATTGAGTGTACGATATACAAAATGCTGGACCCTGAGGCACAAACGCGAATCACAGCTGCATAAATAAGCTACAGCCTAGGGCAGCAGACGCACAATTCTAATCAGCTATCACGCGCAGCTACTTAGCGGACTACGTAGAGAAGTTCTTGTTAAAAATAACGCTATAATACACTGTATTTTAGCCTATTGTCACGGCACGATTCAATGGATTAGGTTCGAACTCTGAAATTGAGGTGGTATTGACTATACGATAAAGAGGAAAGGAAAACAAGTGCAACTATTATGCGTACACGAGGGCACGATGTCCTCCCTATCACGTGACACGCCCATTAACACTATATTTAGCTAGTTTATAGTGGGTCCCTACGGTCCTCAGGTGTCTTCTATCGTGCTATAGAGTGAGCTAGTGCCTAGCGTCAATATTTTAGTTCTCTTTCTTGTGCTCGGATACGAGTTGCTGTTGATTCGTAGCCTTATACACAATATTGACGTTATGTCAACAACAAATGACGCAACTGATAGGCCTTAGAAGTGTCGCGCTTAGCTACGCGCTTAGTGCTACGGGCCACGGCACTTGTTATTCTGCCATCAGCTGCAAGTCGACAGAAGTAAAAAGGTCTTGCGGCAGCGCACAGTACGGGCTGTGCTGGATGTGATGCTTGCGGCCTGCATAAAGCAGTCCCAAAACAAGGCAACAAGGAAATTAACACCAAGTTCCGCGATGAATTATATCACATTGAGGGACCAACTGGGATTACGTGGGATGATAACGGAATCGAATTGAGAACACAGTTGGAGACTTAAAAGTGACTGTACGGAATTTGATATAACCCAACAGGATGATATAGTCTAAGCTACAGAAAAGTAGATTGCAGGCTGAGAATAAATAGGAGGAACAATCGGAGATAGAGGCTAGCACGTTTGAATTGAAGCTTGATTCGAGCGAGCATGTACCTAGAACTTCGACTACTATTAGCACAGAATCTATATTTAAGCAATTATATTAACAGACATAACAGTGCATGGAAAATCAGGAATTATCATTGAGTTGCTCGTAATCAGACCACTCCGCGAGTGTCATAAGCCGCGGTAATTTCACATGGGAAAATTCATCATAATGACACAAAAGAATAGCAATGAAAGCTGTGACTTACCAGGAGAAGAAACGACCCTTGAACGTCCTTCAATGTCCGGCCGGCGACGCGCGCCGGGCACATATATGTTAAGACGGAGTGATAAATTCGCATGGACAAGTAAAAAATCCAGTAGGTTTAACTAACTTGTGGTATTGCTTTAAAACCCTGATCACGTGAAATGCTACGCGAACCGTGCACGACTAATGGAGCTGTGCCCTTCTAACCCACACCCACTGTACGGTGACTATTATTAGCCGAATGCTTGTGCGGACTTCGAACCGCCCTTCAGCTGTTCGTTCATGCAATCAAGTTATCGTACGGAATAGGTCTCTCTTGGTCATAATTATAATTGCGCGATGTGACGACATGGATGTCATGATCCCCCGACGGTGACGTGAATCGGTTGGCTGCTCTTTATTGCATAGTATAGCCAGCCACTTTGGCACAACCCGTGACCATCTCGTCGATTACAACCCGGCTATGCAAGAATATAGTAGCTGACGAAGATTGTAATCTAATTGAGCGATTCTCCTGCTATGTATATTGATGTACTCCATACTGTACTTCCAATCTGAGCCCCTCCTCTTCAGTCTATTCCTTCTTAGGCTTGCAACGCCGACCACCCCTTGCCGAACATAGGAGTTATAGCCACACGCCTTCTTCGGGTGACGATGTCGACTCTCACGCAGCTGATAGATGACGAGTAGGGCTTGAACTAGTTATGGAGAAAATTGGAAAGAGACATAGACAAAGAAGCATGGCAGAGCGCGTACACAAAGCACGACACCCATGACAGAGTGTAAGAATACTTTAGACGACATAGGCTGTTTTGGCTTAGATTGAGGAACACCGAAAAAGCAAGCAGAATGTTGACTTCCCTGAACACCTTCACATAGCATTCTGGGCGGCGAAAATTCATTGAACCTACCGAAAGAGCACCTGGTGATCGTGCCCGTGCCCCTCCTGCAAAAACTTTCTTCAGACATTTGTGGCCAACTGCTTGCCAATATACCTCAGCATCCAGGACTTATTCATCTTCTGTAGTAGTTGCTACAGCATCAAGTATGGTGTCTATCATGAACACGGCACACGATGCCGAATCGGTTGCTGGAAAGGGAAAATATCATTCCAACGGAGACCTGTCAACCCACAACAGTGCTCGCAATGTACATGATGGCGTTAATAGCTCTATGCCCGGTCCTTCTGTACCATACATGACAAAAGCACACCTAGACCGGGCCAGCGAGCTTGAAGACCTCTACGACGCTGTCAAATCGCTCGTCATCCCGTTTGTGAAAGCCGCAGATATGGAAGCTATTGTCAAGCCGACCGGTCGCTTGCGACACGACGCGCAGAACGGCCAGCAAAATGTTCTCGTCGATTCGCACTCGCCAAAGGAAGTGCTCGGGCGCATGGCCTTCTCATTACCTGCAGGTATCGGTCGAGGTAAAGAGGGCTTGCTGAGCACGATTGAAGCCATCTTGCGACATAGTGTCAATACTTGGGACCAAGGCTTCATGGACAAGCTGACTGCAACCACAAACCCGGTAGGAGTCATCTCAGAAATCATTCTTGGAGTGCTTAATACGAATGTGCACGTATATCACGTCTCACCTGCTCTCGCTGTAATCGAGAAGGTCACAGCTCGCAAGTTAGCATCTTATTTCGGGTTTGAAGGACCACGAGCAGGAGGTATCACTTGCCAAGGAGGTAGTGCATCCAATTTCACGTCTCTCATCATCGCGCGCAATGCACTCTATCCAGCTGTTAAAGTCAAGGGCAGTGACGGCTGCCGCTTCGCCGTGTTTACAAGTTGTCATGGACACTTTTCTTTGCAGAAAGCTGCTGTAGCGGCCGGGATGGGTACGTCGAGCATCTTTTGTGTTCCGGTGGATGAGAATGGTTGTATGTTGCCTTCTGCTCTACGTCGTCTTGCAGCTGAGGCCAAAGCTCACGACCAAACACCTCTCTACGTCAATGCCACAGCAGGCACTACTGTGCTTGGGGCATTTGACCCCATACACAAGATTAAGCATGTCTGCGAAGAATTCGGCATGTGGTTGCACATTGACGGCTCCTGGGGTGGCTCTATCGCTTTTTCATCAAAGTACCGATATAAGCTTGATGGGTGCGAGTTAGCAGACTCGTTGACCGTTAATCCACACAAAATGCTAAGCGTACCTATGACATGTTCATTCTTACTCACAAATGATTTACAACGTTTCCACGATGCGAATTCACTGCGGGCGGAATATCTCTTTCATGGCCCCGAAGGCGACGAGGTCTGGGACCTTGCGGACCTGACATTGCAATGTGGACGCCGAGCGGACAGCTTGAAGATGGCATTGGCATGGATATACTATGGTGCAGCAGGTTTCGAAGAAGGAATTAATCATGCCTTCGACATGGCTGCGTATCTCGCCACGTTGGTAGAGCAAAGCGCAGATTTTGAGCTGCTTTCTCTCAACCCGCCCCCATGCCTGCAAGTATGCTTCTACTACGCGCCAGAAGAGGGCAAGGCCAGTGATAACATGGACGAAAATACGCGTCGAACACAAATTATGATAAAAAAAATGCTTAAACGAGGGTTCATGTTCGATTTCGCTCCAGGACCACGAGGCTCCTTCTTCAGAGTTGTAGTAAACTCTCAGACTTTACCAGGAACTTTAGACGGACTCTTTAAAGCACTGCGTGAGGTTGGTCAGGAGCTGTAAAGTTTCAATATCAATTTCCTCTGAACTTTGAAAGAATGCTGTAAGTTACTTTGTAGACTTAAGAGTAAATCAACTTGGCAAATTTAGAAAAAGATTCCTATAGGTAAACTAATATAGTCAATAGAAACTATTTAGAGTAAACAGTTTTCTGTACAAAGTCCTAAACTCTTAACTTTAGGTCTATAGGCATAGTAAATCAGCTAGAAAATTACGTCTGCAGGCAGGCTTGGTACAGCGAGAGCGCCAGCCAAAGCCACTCTTGGGGCTCAGCCCATTCATTACCAATGTAGAAACGTTCTATCGCCTCTGAGCCACGTAAGCCTCGGTCTGTAACACATCGTGTTCATGAAATCACTAAATGGTCCGTTAGACCTATTTTCATGCTCATGGATTGAGGGGAGAATGATACTTGATTCTTCTTTGTAGCTATAACTAAGGGAGACGCTTCTACTCGAATAGCTATAGGGCAAGGGGGTGATGAAAATCGCGACCCCTCGGTCCACCTAAATTGGGTGAACCGAGTAGCCGTGTAATTTTTCACCTGCGTGAGCATCATTTGCGGAGAGGCGCTGGTGATCCAAAGGATGTATACCCCTCCCGTGAATCAAATCCTAGATCTAGACCGACAAAGAATTCTTCTTGACTTGCAAAAAATACTTACTATCTTGGTATTCTAAAGGCATTAAAGTCAGCGGGGACATTGCCGCGGTTAGCAACCCTCTGCCAAGTGTGCCTACATTATTTTCATGACTTAATTTGGTAAGCTGGGATGAAAGTTCGAATACGCTAAAGCGTATATAAACCCTAAAGTACATTGATATAGTTTAAGTTCTATCAATTTGCTAGCTAGCAGTAGTTAGCTATGGGCATATTCACTAATTCATACTGTCCCAATGCATATGCAGAACATATGCATAGTATGCAGACAAGCCGACCCGGTCTGACCAAGGAGACCCAAGCTGACTATTGTCGCTACCCCCTTTCAGTGCACTGATATATTTGGCCCCTACTTATATTGGGTGTATGCGCAATGGCGTGATGTGATTGACGTTGATGTAGCGAAATCACCCTCTCAAGACCAACATGACACACCCCCTCGAACTACTGTCGCACTACTCCGTAAAATGCTGCGTTTTGATGCAATAGTCATGAAGAGAATGAATGAATTGTGATTGTGATGAATCATAAAGTACAGAAGAGATCTAGAGGGATTTTTCCTTCCATTTTGTAGAGAAAAGTGATGCAACTCGTTACGTAACAGGTTGCGTTACCCCTCTTTTTCTCTCTATGATATATTATCGTACCCTTGTGGTATGTTCCTGTGACCTCGCAGGGACCTATATGCCGCGGCAGGTACAGTATCTCTATCAGCCGCACGAGATCTATTAAGACGGGGATGGTGGATCTGATCGTATACCATTGCAGCGGTCCATCTGGGCCACATTATAGCTCGGAAATGACTGGTCCTGTCAAATTTCAGTTTTTGGCTTCGTGCTGATATGTCCTAATGTGTCCTAATGTACCTTTAACTACTATATGACGCTGTTGTGCAACCTCGAAAACAAGATGCTTAAGATTGAGCGGTCACAAATAGATTACCGAACTGCTGCACCTCGACAATTATCTTCCTTGTCTTTGTCATTTTGCTGTATTTTTTAGTTCTCATCTTCAGAATCTCGCATCCTCGGTTTGGCATCAGGCAAGAGTTGCTAATTCAGGCCAACTGAATCGCCTCGCCACGAACCGCACGATATACTGTACTTGTTGCGGATCGCATCAAATCTGAATTATCAAGATGTCTCTGCTCCCAGAATCTGGGACACAGAGTCTCTCATCGATATACCGCGGCAGCCCTCGAGACATTGAAGGCCGGACCGCTACTTCCAGTGATCTGGAGCTTATCTGGCGTTGGAACCAGTCCGTTCCAGCTGCTGTAGACAGCTGTGTCCACGATATCATTACACAAAGGGCTCAATTTCAACCAGATGTGCAAGCTGTCTGTGCTTGGGATGGGAACTGGAGCTATCGCCAACTTGATGTACTGTCGACCAATTTAGCACATCGGCTCGTCCAAATGGGGGTTGATGATACTACTATTATTCCCTTGTACTTTATCAAGTCCAAATGGACTCCAATTGCTATGCTTGCCGTTATGAAGGCTGGAGGTGCATCAGTTGCGTTAGAATCAACGCTTCCGCACGACCGGTTACGTAGCATAGTTCATCAGGTTGACCCTATCCTGATACTCTCATCCCAAATGGCCGTCAACACGGCCAGGCAACTTACCGAACGCCCAGTTATCGTTGTCGACGATGTCACCTCCGCTCCCTACCACATCAAAACATTGCCAACTGTTCAACCTTGGAACAAGCTCTATCTTATTTTCACATCTGGAAGCACTGGTACACCTAAAGGTACCATAATCACTCATTCTAACTTTTGTAGCACAATTCACCACCAGCAGGCTATATTAGGTTACTCCACTGACTCGCGGGTTTACGACTTTGCTAAGTACTCCTTTGATATTGCTTGGTCTAATTTCATCTACACTATCGCCGCCGGTGGTTGTCTCTGCATCCCATCACCAGAAGAAGTGCTCAACAACCTAGTTGGCTCAATTCGGGCGTATAACGCAAACTTCCTAAATATAACTCCATCAGTGGGCAGCATGGTGCGGCCACCAGATTTGGCCGGCATTCTTAAGCACGTTATCTTTGCTGGCGAGGCTTTGACCAACCATCTTGCCTCCCAATGGGCACAACACTTTCGTGTAGTCAACTTATACGGTCCCGCTGAATGCACAGTTGGAGCCACTTTGGCAGTGATTAATGATGGTGTTAATTCGGACTATCGCAATGCAACTATTGGCAAAGGAGTTGGATTATGCACATGGGTCGTCGATCCTTCCTGTCACGAGAAGTTGGTGTCTGTTGGTGCTATTGGCGAGCTCGTATTGGAAGGTCCTCTTTTAGGAGCTGGATACTTTCACAGCGATGCTAAGACAGCGGCAGCTTTCATCAAAAACCCGCAATGGCTGGCTGCCGGGCTACCAGACCGTATAGGCCGCAAGGGCGTTGTCTATAAGACGGGTGACCTTGTGCGTTACGAGGCTGATGGACAACTAACTTACATCGGCCGCAAGGATCTTCAGGTAAAAATCAATGGCCAACGTGTAGAGCTGGGGGATATCGAATACCATGTGCGACTGCATGCGACTGATGAAACGGATGTGCAAAGTGTAGTTGCGGAGCTGGTCACTCCATATGACAGCAATAAGCCTCTGCTCGTTGTGTTTCTGCAGATAGTGAAGCAAGTCTCCAGCCAAAACCAAGAGCTAGCGACAGTTATTGACGGGCTGAACAAACGATTGAGCGCCCATGTGCCGTCACACATGATACCCTCTACCTACATCCCACTGAATTCGTTTCCACAGACGGCCAGTGGTAAGGTAGATAGGCGTAAACTCAGAGAGATGTGTGCATCCTACTCAACAACTGATCTCATCATCTGGAGTACTAAGACGAGAGCGCCATCCACCGCCATGGAGATACGATTGCGAGATCTCTGGGCAGCTGTTCTTGGGTTGTCATGTGACAGAATTGGAGCTAATGACAGCTTCTTGTGCCTCGGAGGAGACTCCATAGCGGCAATGAGGCTGGTCGGAGCCGCACGAGAGCAACACCTGTCGCTTAGCGTCACTGACATCTTCAATCGTCCCACCCTGTGTGACATGGCAGAAATAGTCGGTTATTTTTCAGGAGCCAGCAGCTTGATTAGAGAGTTTTCATTGCTGAACGATCATGTTGACGAGGTGTCTGTACGAAGCCAAGCTGCCGCTGCTTGTGGAGTGGATTTTTCTGAGATTGAAGACATCTTTCCAACTACCTCTCTGCAAGAAGGTTTGTTTGCCCTTTCGACCAAACACACTGGCGATTATGTCTCTAGAAACGTTTTCCGGCTACAACCCACTGTCGATAGAAGTCGGTTTCAACGAGCATGGGAGGATGTTGTGGCAGCAACACCCATTCTTCGGACACGCATCGTCGACATAAAACAACAGGGACTGGTGCAAGTGGTTGTGAGTCAGCCAGCAGTATGGAGGTTTCAACATGAGGATATGAACCTTGCAAAGTATAAGCAGGCTGACAGCAACCTCGTAATAGGCCTAGGTTCACCCTTGGCCTGGTTTGCACTCGTTGACGAGTCGAACGATGACGTAACCAATCACTTCTTTGTGTGGACGATTCATCATGCACTTTACGATGGATGGTCAAGACAGATTATCTTGGAGCGAATCGCTAAAGCTTACAATGGCGATGGAGCACTAGGCAGCTCACCTCAATTCCAGGGTTTTATCAAACACATACTTGGTGTGCACGAAGATGAGCAAAGATCTCATTACTGGATTTCCCAATTTGAACATCTTGAAGCGCAAAATTTCCCTATACTGCTATCGCCTTTTTATCAGCCGAGGTCTGACAAGCTAACGTCGCGACGCATTATGGGGCTACAGTGGCCAAATACGATGGGGGTGACTGCATCGACCACGCTGCGAGCTGCCTGGTCTATATTGGTTTCTTGCTATACTGGAGCAAATGACAATGTTTTTGGAGTTACCGTGAGCGGAAGGCAGGCTCCGGTGCCAGGCATAGAAAAAATGACGGGGCCGACGATAGCGACAGTCCCTGTTCGGGTTGTTCTGGACAAGCGCAAGACTGTGCAGGAGCTACTTGTTCAAGTCCAGGCACAGATGGTTAACATGACGGCCTTCGAGCAGACCGGCCTTCAACGTATTCGGAAACTTAGCCCTGAAGCTGAAAGAGCCTGCGAGTTCCAAACACTACTTGTTATTCAGCCCAGCACGGACGAGGAGGAGAAGGCGATTAATAACATTCTCTTCGTCCCCGAAGATGAAATCGTGCAGCAGTCAGAAATGGAAAACCGAATGGCAGAGTTCCGTACATATGCGCTATCGATGGAATGTCATCTGCAAGATCAAGGTGTTCTTGTGTCAACACGATATGACTCTTCTGTGCTCCACGACAAGCAAGTGAGCATCATGATGAGCCAGCTTGAGTATGTTATCCGTCAGTTATGTGACTCGGAGATGCACCGGACAAACCTGGAAGATGTTGCATTGGTCAGTCCCGAGGACATTGATCAGATGTGGTGTTGGAATTCAACAGAGCTTGAACCCGTCAGCGGTGTTGTCCACAATATAATATTAGCTACGACGCAGCAAAAGCCTGAGGCGCAGGCTGTGTGCGCGTGGGACGGCAATTGGACTTACCGCGAGCTTGATGAACAATCCACTCGCCTGGCTCATTGTCTCATCAGTCTGGGAGTCGGTGTAGACGCGGTGATCCCGCTCTGCATCGAGAAGTCAAAGTGGATGCCAGTAGCCATGATGGCGGTGATGAAGGCTGGCGGAGCGTCTGTCGCTGTTGACTATGCGCAGCCGGTCGATCGTCTCCGTAGCATCGTGGACCAGGTAAGTCCAGTCGTGATAGTAACTTCGGTGGCCAATGAAGGCCTTGCTCGCCAGCTGGTGCCACAGCAGTCTGCAAGGGTGGTGGTAGTAGGCGAGCAAAAGCTGGCTGGTCGCGAGCTGCCTCTGAAAGCACCAGGAACAGCGGCAGGAACAGCGGCAGGTACAGCGGCCCAGGTGCTTCCAGCCGTTGACCCGTCCAGCAAACTCTACGTCGTCTTCACATCTGGTAGCACCGGCACTCCCAAGGGCGTGGTCGTGACCCACGCCAATCTCGCAAGCGCCATCCGATATCAACGTGAAACCCTCGGATTCACAGAAGATTCGAGAATTTACGACTTTGCGTCGTACATGTTCGATGTCGTCTGGTGCAATCTACTCCAGGGCCTCTCTGCCGGAGGCTGCATCTGCATTCCAAGCAACGACGAGCGCCGCAACGACCTTCTAGGTTCCATCAATAGACTTGCCGCCAATACGGCCATCTTTACGCCATCCACTATCCGTGGTCTTAACCCCGAGCATCTGAAATGTCTACGCCATATTCTGTTCATCGGAGAGCCCTTGTTAGCCGACGATGTTGCTCGACTACCTCCAGACATCGCCGTGACGAACTTGTATGGCCCAACGGAATGTACGACATTCAGCACTGCTCAGCGCGTGATCGTTGACCAAATCTCCCAGAATCGCATAGATATTGGTGCAGGGTGTGGCCTGCGCACATGGCTGGTTCAACCGTTGGATCATCACAAACTCGTTCCTCTAGGATGTGTTGGCGAGATTCTCCTGGAAGGTCCTCTTGTAGCAGATGGCTATCTTGGCGATGAAGAAAAGACCCCGACGGCCTTCTTCAATGACCCAGCCTGGCTTTGTGCCGGAACTGCTCACCACAGTGGCCGCCGAAGTCGCCTGTACAAGACTGGAGATATTGCACGATTCAACCCAGATGGAACTCTGGTGTTCCTGGGAAGGAAGGACTCTCAAGTAAAGATCAATGGCCAACGCGTGGAACTGGGCGACGTCGAACACCACATTCGGACCAATATTAAATTCAACGATAATTCAAGTGTCATTGCAGAGGTAGTTACACCAGCAGGCAGTAAGAATGCGATACTGGTGGCCTTTGTTCAAGTGGCAGTTGCTGTCCAGGCAGGCAATAAACACGCCAAGAAAAAGGAACTGGAAAACCTTATAGATGGTCTACGAGATAGGCTTCTTACGCAGGTACCGGCCTACATGATACCATCAGCCTATGTTCCTCTCAATAAAGTCCCGATCACGCCCACCGGCAAGATAGACCGCCGCAAGCTTCGTGTCATGGGGCAGCAGATGAGCTTGGAAAGCCTCAGTCAACTAGACTCATCCAGATCTGGCCAGAGACGACAACCATCGACTACAACCGAAAAACAACTACAGCGACTATGGGCAGCCGTACTCGGTATGGAAGCCGAGAAAATTGGCACAGATGACAGTTTTCTTCGTATTGGAGGTGACTCTATTGCCGCTATGAGGCTTGTCGCCGAAGCCCGCGAGCAAAATATTCATCTTACTGTCGCAGAAGTGTTCCAGCATCCGCTCCTAAGTGAGCTGGCCAGCTTGGTGGGCGAGTCAACTAAGCCAGTCAATGGAGAAAGCAACCACCAATGTCAACCTTTTTCGCTCCTTAACGTAGGAGGAAGTCTCGACAACCTATCACGAAAAATCGCTTCTAAATGCAATGTCAACGTGGAGCAAGTCGAAGATGCATTCCCCTGCCTTCCGTTGCAGGAAGGTCTTATTGCTTTGAGCGCCAAGCGCGCAGGTGACTACGTCGCACGATTCATTTACCCACTGCTGCCTACCGTAAGCCCAGAACACTTCTGTGAGGCATGGGAGGCTGTTGTGTCTGCAACACCTATCTTGCGCACCCGAATAATTGATGTTGAAGACCATGGTTTGATTCAGGTTGTGATCAATGAACCTGTATTGTGGTCGCGCAAGGACGACGCAGAGAGCCTGGAAGAATATGCACGGGCCGACAGGCAGCTCATCACTGGATTAGGCATGCCATTGGCGCGATTTGCCGTAATTCGGCTCCCAGTCGATAACAGTCGTTACTTTATCTGGACTATTCATCATGCTCTGTACGATGGATGGTCTATTTCCCTCATGCTAAAGAAGTTTGAGGCCGCGTACCATCTGAATGTAGGTGAATCAGTGCCCCCTTCGCCATCTCTGCAGACTTTCGTCCAGCATGTCCTCGGCATTGACCAGAACGCCGCCGCAAAGTACTGGGATGATCAATTTCGAGACTCTGAGGCCCAACTATTCCCACTGCTTCCCTCAAACACTTACCAGCCAATGTCCGACTCGTTTATCAAGCACCGTATTCATCATTTACAATGGCCGATATCTGACATCACACCCTCCATGATGGTGCGGGCAGCGTGGTGTCTTCTTGTCACAAAATATACCGACATGCCTGATGCCATTTTCGGTGTCACTGTGTCTGGACGCCAGGCCGATGTCTTGGATGTTGATCAAATCCCGGGACCTACGATCGCCACGGTTCCCGTACGAGTTGCTGTGGACTGGACCGAAATGACCGTGGAGCATTTCCTATATCAAGTCCAGACCCAAGCAGTAGAGATGTCTGCTTTTGAGCAAACGGGATTACAACGCATTCGCCGCTTTGGCCCTGACACGCAAAGAGCATGTGGATTTCAAACTCTGCTTGTCGTGCATCCTGCAGAGGACGCAGATGATGAGACAATCAGAAGCAACTGGTTTGTCAGAAGAATAGATGAGAATGGAGAAGACAATACTAATGTGACTGAGTACGACACCCATGCTCTGACGATTGAGTGCAGCCTGGAACGACGAGGGCTCAGATTACGTATTGCATATGACTCTAATATTATAGCTGCCGAGCAGGCCGAGAGGATGGCCAACCAGCTTGAGCACATTCTCCGCCAGATATGTCTCACAAAAAATACTGGAAGGAAGCTGCACAACCTAGATCTGATTAGCACTCAAGACATACACGACATTTGGCAGTGGAATGGCGTTTGTCCCTTAGCGCTAGACGCCTGTCTTCATGACATGATCTCAGAGACGGCTCGGGCGGTCCCTGGCTCTTTGGCAATAAATGCTTGGGATGGTGATCTTTCTTACCAGGAATTCGACGCTATATCTACGCGTCTGGCCCGCTCTCTCGTGAGCTTTGGCGTCGGCCCTGATGCTATAATCCCAATCTATTCTGAAAAGTCTAAATGGACACCTGTGGCGATGCTAGCGATTTTGAAAGCAGGCGGGGCGCCCGTTATAATGGACTCAAATCAGCCTCACAGTCGCCTCCGAGATATCCTTGACCAAGTCAAACCTGTTGTTGTGGTGGCCTCTTCAAGCAACGAGAAGCTGGCCGCGCAGCTCACGGACGCACCTGTGATCACTATCAGCAATAACAGTCTGGAACACTTTTATGGTCAAAAGCCGCAAGGAACTTTGCCCAAGGTTCATCCATGGAACAAAGCGTACTTGGTCTTTACTTCCGGCAGCACTGGTGCGCCTAAGGGTGCCATAATAACGCACGCAAATGTATGTAGCGCTGTGCACTACCAGCAGGTGGCTCAGGGTTACACCTCTGACGCCCGTGTATATGACTTTACTTCATATGCCTTTGATGTCACCTGGAATACTTTCATGAATACTTTCACTGTTGGAGCCTGCTTATGCATCCCTTCTGAAAGCGAGCGCCGAGACGACCTAGATGAGTCTATTAAGCGGTTCAAGCCAACCATTCTTGATATTACACCATCTGCTGCCACAGCCTTGCAACACAGCACAATTAAGTCTCTACGCACGTTAATACTAGGTGGCGAGAGGCTGTCCCCTGAGCACGCAGAGCGTTGGAGGTCGCTTGCCGACTTAAAGCTCTGTTATGGGCCTTGTGAATGTACACCCACAGCAACTGTTGCTACGATCGACCCTAATGCAAAAGGTGAACCAAGCATCGGACGCGCTATTGGTATGCTTGCTTGGGTTACTAATGCCAGGAAGAGTGACAATCTTGTGCCGGTAGGGGCTGTCGGGGAGCTTATACTTGAAGGTCCTCTACTAGGAAGTGGTTATTTAAATGATAAGACAAAAACTAATGCTGCCTTCATTCATAACCCTCCTTGGTTACTACAAGGGGGAGGTGGCAAAGCTGGTCGTGATGGACGACTGTATAAGACTGGCGACCTTGTGAAGTATAACTCCGATGGTACTCTCTGCTATATTGGTCGCAAAGATGCACAAGTAAAGATCAATGGACAGCGAGTCGAGCTCAGTGAAATCGAAAACAACATTGCTCGCTATTCACCTATACGTCAATGTGTGTGTTTATATCTTTGCTCTGGACCGTGTGCCAAGAAGCTGGTTGGAACTTTCAGCTTCCAAACCGTCAGTCAATCTCAAAATAAGCCCTCCATCGAAGTTATTGACGTGGATGGTATAATCGAGGAACACATTCAAAACCTGGAGAATCTTTTGACTAACTCTTTGCCTTCCTATATGGTGCCTTCTGTTTGGATTGCAGTTAAACATATTCCCCTCAATTCTTCGGGTAAGCTGAACCGCCGTCTCGTTGAGGAGTGGCTCCTGGGCATGAACGTGGAAACGTTTACCAGGATCAACAAAACCAACACTCCACCAAAATTTCGTGGCCCTAAGAACGATGTGGAGCACATTATTTGCAAAGCCTGTAGTACAATTTTGAATATACCTCCCGCTGAGATCAACCTTGGAAATTCCTTTGTGAGAAACGGTGGCGACTCAATCTCAGCCATGCGTCTATCTTCTTATTGCCGCGCGGCGAACCTAGTGTTTTCGGTAAGCATGCTGCTGAAGAACAAGTCGCTTGCCGATGTGGCACAGTTATCCAGCTTCACACCCGATCCTGCCAGTCACGATATCGACTTCGGTGAGCACTTCGACGAGCCTTTTGCCTTGTCGCCCATGCAGAAATGGTTCTTTGCTCAAACTGCTTCCGATTTAGTCACACATAAAGACTATCACTGCAACCAGGGGTTCTACGTCAAACTCAATCGCTCTTTTTCTGCGCAAGATATATCTCTAGCAATACGGGAGATTGTCAAGGAACATTCTATGCTCCGTGCGCGGTTTGAACGTTGTCATAATGGGTGGATGCAAACTATACCCAAGCCAGCTGATGCTGTTTACCACTTTGGTTTCGCCGATGCTCAATCATTAAACAGTATCAAGACAAATGCTGCCAGCAGTCAGCGGCATTTGGACATTGAGCGTGGTCTTGTTTTTTCGGCAGATCTATATGCATTGCCATCGGCAGATCAGTATTTGATTCTGATCGCGCACCACCTAGTTGTCGACCTTGTGTCATGGCGCGTTATATTGGAAGACCTAGAGTCACTTCTGACGGGAAATAAACTAGCAGGCAGCTTTCCATTCCAATGCTGGAATAAGTTACAGATGGAGGAAGCTCAGTCTCCTCATTTTTCCCCAGATAAAGTACTACGCACGAACAATGTGCATAATAACCACGAATTTTGGAAATTTACACAGCACACTCCTAATTCAGTGCAAGACCATATCGAAAAGAATATCGTGGTGGGAAAGGAGACCACAACTATGTTATTAAGGGATGCCAACACTGCATATAACACAGAGCCAGTCGACTTAATACTTGCATCTATTTGGGATGCTTTCTTTCGGGCATTTCCTATGCGAGAAGGGCTTACTATCTTCAATGAAAGCCACGGCCGCGAGCCCTGGGCGCCAGAAATTGATCTCTCACGCACTGTTGGCTGGTTCACGACATTGAGTCCTATACATGTGTCCCGAAGTGCTGGTTACCGGTCTGCACATATCCCGAGGCAAGTCAAGGATGCTCGAAGGATGTTGCCGTCCAATGGCTGGGCCTACTGGGTCTCTAGGCACTTCAACAAGCAATGCATCTCGGCCTTTGCATCCCATGCCTGCACAATGGAAGTTCAATTCAACTATCACGGTCAATTTCAACAACTAGAACGTTCCAACTCCCTCTTCACAGTCGTTGACTTCAACGATACTGTATCTGCTGTTGGACCGTTATTGCCGACGTCCGTCCTATTTGATATTAATGTTCTTATTGAAAACGGACTTACTAAAATCTCCTTTAGTTGGAACAGACACCTTGCTCACCAAAACGATATCCAGGAATGGGTCGTGCAAATCGGCCCCACCTTGGACTCTATTTGTCTGGAGCTCTCGAGCATGCAACCTGAGCGCACTCTATGTGATTACAACTTTCTCAACCTTGATTATTATACACTAGATGAACTGCAACACAATGTCTTACGAAATATTGAGGATATTAACAACACTAAAGTGGAAGCTGTTTATCCATCACCCCCTATGGTGGACGGCATTCTTCTTAGTCAAGTTAAAGGAACTGGGTCGTACGAAACTTCTCAAATCTGGGAGATACGACCGCAGAAATCCCACGTAATTGACATTGGCAACCTGATTAATGCTTGGCAGTCAGTAGTCGCTCGACACCCATTCTTACGAAGTGTCTACATTAACAGCGTCGATGCCTCCTTTGCGTTCAATTCCGTTGTTCTAAAGTCCTACATCGGTGATGTTTGTCTTATTGAAAGTGAAACTGTTGAATCAGCAGTCTGCAGAATGAAAGAAATACCACCTGCCAAGTATATTCAGTTAAAGCCTGCTCATCGGTTGGTAGTGTGTTGTGTGCAGGGTGATGGTCGTCTTATTTGCAGAATTGAAATGAGCCACGCGATTTGTGATGGTGCCTCAACGGCTATCACCATGCAGGATTGGGCCAAAGCATACGCCGGGAAGCTTAATACTGAGGAGCTCCATAATACTACCATTGAATTCGCTCGGGCTTTTACTTCTCTGTCGAGGAGCGATGCAATGACCTACTGGAAGAACAAATTGTGTGCTTTGGAGCCCTGTCACTTTCCGCACTTGGCAGATGTAGCGACGGCACCAAATGGACACACTACTGGAGTTGCCACACTTGAGCTGCGTAACGAAGTTTTCAGCGATATTCAGAAGTTTTGTGAGGCTCAGTCAATCACTCCTGCTAGCTTGTTTCAGAGCGCTTGGGCTCTCACCCTGTCGGCATATACAGGGTCCAATTCTGTCTGCTTTGGGTACCTTGCCTCTGGTCGAGATTTGGCAATAAAAGGCATTATAGACTCCATTGGTGCATTTGCGAATGTCATGACCTGTCGCGTTGATATTCTTGAAGGATGGAACGCTCTAACCTTGATCAGCCACGTCCAGAACCAAGTCTTGGAAGATCTCAGCTTTCAACACTGCCCCATTGCCAATGTACAGCACGAATTAGGACTCCCTTTCGGCCAAAGTCTCTTTAATACTATATTATCATTCCAAACAGACTACAATAGACTATCTGAAGGCATGGAATCGCAGGATCTAGTCTTCACTAACCTTGATTGGGAAGATCCTACGGAGTACGATGTCACCATCAACATTAGGCACACCGACTCTTTGGTATGCTTCACGGTGGATTACCGACTTGCGTGCCTGTCTCACGACCAGGCGCATCGAGTGATTTCTCTTCTGGAGACGATAGTCACATCTCTCATTGGCCATTACCAGGCTGCCCCTTCACCCTGCAAGCCATTTAAGCAGCTGTCAGTCATGAATAACATCAGCGGGAAAGACATACAAGATATCTGGAAGTGGAATGATTCAGTTCCGGGCTCTGTTGAAGAGCTGATCCACGACCTTATTGGTAATGTGGCTCGGAGAACGCCCAATGCCCCAGCGATTTGCGCCTGGGACGGTAGTTTTACCTACGCCGAACTAGACAATGTTGCCACAAATCTAGCCCATCACCTAGCTTCTCTGGGCGTCCGTCCAGGATATATAGTACCTCTATATTTCGAGAAATCGAAGTGGATGCCTGTCGCCATGCTTGCAGTCATGAAAGCTGGTGCTGCATCAGTGGCCCTAGACAGCACCCTGCCAGAGGAACGTTTACGCAGCATTGTACTTCAGGTTGAACCCACCGTTTTTCTTGCGTCTCGTGCGAATGCAGGGATGGCATCGCGTCTCTCTGGGTCGGACTGCGCAGTGATATCTGTCAGCGATAGTGATAGCGTGACTTTAGACAGAGCCGCAAGCGACCTACCGGATGCCAAACCGTCGGATATGCTGTACATCGTCTTCACATCAGGCAGCACTGGAGTTCCGAAAGGTGTCATTATCACACATTCCAACTTCAGTAGTGCTATTCGTTATCAGCAAGAGGCTTTAGGCTTTAAGGCTACCTCTCGGGTGTATGACTTTGTTAAATATGCCTTTGATGTTACCTGGTCTAATTTTCTGCACACCATGACTGCTGGCGCATGTTTATGCATACCGTCCGAATTTGAAACATCCAACAACATTACTGCATCGTTCATGTCTTATAAAGCCAATTTTGCTGACTTGACTCCTTCGGTTGCTGGTACTCTTCGCCCAGCCGACTTCATCGGTCTTGAGCACTTGTTATTTAGTGGCGAGGCTTTGACAACCCATCTTGCGACCAAGTGGGCCAAGCATACGACCGTTTTAAACACATATGGCCCTGCGGAGTGCACTGTCAAAGCTACATTGGCGAAGATGGGCGAGTCTGATACCTCTGCTGCGAGCATAGGCTCAGGCATTGGCGTATGCACCTGGATCGTACATGTCAGTAACCACAACGAGCTCGTTCCAATCGGTGTCCCGGGTGAATTGCTTTTGGAAGGGCCCTGTGTTTCTGCTATTGGGTATCTTGGGGATCCATTAAAAACTGAGGCGGCCTTTGTTGAAGACCCGGACTGGCTTGTTCGTGGAGCCTACGGTCACGTTGGTCGGAGGGGAAGGCTATATAAGACAGGAGACATTGTGCGATACAATACCGACGGAAGCCTGACTTTTGTAGGTCGCAAGGATGCCCAAGTCAAGATCAACGGTCAGAGGCTGGAATTAGGTGATATTGAGCACCACGTTCGGGCCAATATCATGTGCGATGTGCCTTTCGAAGTCTTTGCTGAAGTGATTCAACCCCCAGGGAGCAAAAGATCGTTGATCATGGCATTCGTTCATCTTTCAAATGATCCAGCGCTGAAAGCTGGCCAGCACTCAAAATGGACTGAAAAAATTGCAGATGACCTTGACAAGAAACTTGCTAAAATGATTCCCACCTATATGATCCCAACTTCCTACGTTGTATTAGACGATATTCCTTTGACGCCAACGGGGAAGACTGACCGTCGCTATTTGCGAGAGTTAGGGCAGCGGATGGTGTGCGAAGAAGCTATGGGCCTCAAATCACGCAGTACAGATTACCAGCCGCCCAGTTCAGAGTTGGAGAAACGTCTCCAGAGTCTATGGGCATCTGTTCTTGAAATTGAGGCCGACTCGATCAGCGCAAATGACAATTTCTTTCGGAGAGGAGGGGATTCAATTGGAGCTATGAAGCTGGTGGGCGCGGCCCGTGTGGACGGGATCGCTATTACTGTGACGGACATTTTCCAGCAGCCTAAGTTGAGCGAGCTAGCGAAAGTTGTTGGGTCTGTCTCAACTATTGATGATGAGGCTATCCCACCATACTCGCTGCTGAAACCTAACATCAAGTCTACAGTGGCGCGGGACCAAGTTGCCAAAATCTGCGAAATTGACAGTGCACAAATTCAAGATATCTTTCCTTGCACTCCGTTGCAGGCAGGGCTTCTTGCACTGAGTCTGAAAAGATCTGGTGACTTTGTCGCTAAATTTGCGCTTCTATTGAAAGATACGGTTGACGTCGCTCGCTTCAGAAGAGCCTGGGCACAAGTGTTGCAGATGACACCAATCCTTCGAACTCGCATCGTCGACCTACCCGATCAAGGCTTGGTTCAGGTTGTGCTCCAGGAAACAACAATCTGGCTCTCGTGCTCAAACATGAGTGAGTATGAGGAAGCTGATAAGAATAGAGTTATGGGGATGGGAAAGCCTCTTGTTCGATACGCTATCCTAAATATAACTGACGACAAGCGGCAAAATGTCTTCGTGTGGACTGTGCATCATGCCCTCTACGATGGATGGTCTATGCAACGCATAATGAAGCGGTTGGAGCTTGCGTACAAGGGGGAAATTCTGCTGCAAGCTCCCCCTTTCCAGCGTTTTGTCAAACACATCATGAATAACAATGAGGAGCGAGCCAGGCACTTTTGGCAGACGCAGTTCGAGAAATGTGAGGCGCCAGCATTCCCTAAGCTGCTATCACCTACTTATCAACCATCTGCGAACTCAATCACATTTTATGATATCAGCAATCTCAGCTGGCCTAAGTCCGGAATCACCGCCTCGAGTACTATTCGTGCCGCCTTGTCAATTGCAATTGCACAGTACACAAACTCAAACGACGTGGTATTCGGTGTAACTGTAAGTGGTCGTCAAGCCGCTGTACATGAAGTAGATCAGATGACTGGCCCTACTCTGGCCACTGTGCCAGTTCGTGTCGCCTTCAGGTGGGAGCAGACTGTTGAAAACTACCTCAGCCAGGTCCAGCGTCAAGTCGTGGAGATGGCAGCTTTCGAGCAGACAGGTCTGCAAAACATCCGCCAAGTGGGACTTCAGGCCAAGCAGGCTTGTAATTTCCAAACTCTTTTGCTCGTCCACCCTGCGAAAGGAGATAAATTGCCTGACAGTGGTCTCTTTATACGCCACAAGGGAGGCAACGAAGGAGACGAGCAGAATGCCCAGTTCGCTCAGTTCAACACACAGGCTATTACTATTGAATGTGATTTAGCGCAAGATGGTGTGAAAATGAGATTTGAACATGATGATAGTATTTTTAGCAAGCGACAGACTAAGAAGCTTGCTGCTCAGATTGAGCATGCCTTGCGTCCGCTTTGCGATCCAGGACAAGGACTTCAACGACTCGCGAATATTATTGATGTAAGCAAAGACGATCTTGAAGAAATTTGGACATGGAATGCTGTAGAGCCGGAGACGGTTTATACTCCCGTACACGAAATTATTACTGCCGTTTGTGAAAAGCAGCCATTAGCCCCTGCGGTTTGCGCATGGGACGGGGACTTAAATTATAGGCAACTGCATGATCTATCGTCGCGCTTAGCCTATCACTTAATTCACCGTGGAGTCGGTCCGGAAGTGATCGTCCCTATTTGCTTTGAAAAGTCGAGATGGACTCCAGTCGTAATCCTTGGCGTTATGAAGGCTGGCGGAGTCTGCGTGGCTATTGATACAAGCTGGCCACAAGATCGACTCATGAGTATTATACAGCAAGTACAACCAAAGCTAGTCCTCTCATCTCTTGCAAAGCAAAGCATAGCTACTCAGTTGTTAAGACGCAAACCGGTTGTTGTTATTGATGAGCGACTAATACTTTCACTGGAATCACCACAATCTGAACCTCTCCCGAGAGTGCAATCCTCTAACACGCTATATATTGTGTTCACTTCTGGCAGTACTGGGACACCAAAAGGTGTGCAGATCAAGCATTACAATTTCAGTAGTGCTATGCTACATCAACGTAGCGCTCATGACTTTAACAGCAGGCCCGACGCGCGTGTTTACGACTTCGCATCATGCGCGTTCGATACGTCTTGGCAGAACATGCTGGCTACCTTCGACTGTGGTGGCTGCTTATGTATCCCGTCGGATGCCGAGCGACGTGACGACCTCGCTGGTTCCCTTGAGCGCTTTCGTATTACACATGTGGAGCTCACGCCGTCGGCGGCTACAGTGTTGCCTTTAAAAACCATCCAAAAATTAGATACCTTGGTTCTCGGCGGCGAGAGGCCTCCGGAAGAATATGCGAAGAAGTGGGCTTCGCTGGTCACGGTCAAAAATTCATATGGCCCATCTGAATGCACTCCAACCTCTACTGTGGCAGACATAGACCCTGCTAATTTCAACGGAGCTAGTATAGGCAGAGGCAAAGGCGTTAACACCTGGGTTGTAGACACAATACATGGTGATTCTCTTGTGCCGGTAGGAGGTATAGGAGAGCTGATACTCTCAGGGCCGCTTGTTGGACCAGGGTACTTGGGGGACCCTGAAAAGACCGCCTCAGTTTTCATTGAGAATCCTTCATGGCTGAGCCAGGGAGGGCCAGGTCACACCGGCCGCCAGGGCCGGGTGTACAAGACTGGCGACCTAGTCTACTACAATGAAGACGGAACTCTAACGTTTGTGGGACGAAAGGACGCGCAAGTTAAAATTCACGGTCAGCGTGTCGAGCTTGGCGATATTGAAAATCACATTATGCGACATTCTTTAACCAAGCAATCAGCTTGTTTCTTTCCCAACTATGGACCCTGGGCCAACACGCTGGTCAGCGTTTTCAGTATACAGGACTTTCAGGAAGGCGTGGACAGGGTCGGCGCTACTTGGACATCGAACACTCCATCTACGACTTGTTCTCGGAGCTCCATAGATGATTCCAGGACATCAGAATCACGGCTCAGCACAGAAATAATACTTGTAAATCGCACCGCTCCGATCCAGGAATATGTGGAAGACATTCTGGGCATCCTAGAGACCACACTTCCTTTGTATATGGTTCCAACGAAGTGGATCGCAGTGAAGGATATCCCACTCAACCAGTCTGGAAAGCTAAATCGCAGGCAAGTTGAGGCTTGGCTAATAGACATGGACGATGCTACGCATACATCGCTTTCCAGCATTAACGACAACGCTCTAGGGCGAGACGCAGAGACAGAGCCCGAGCGAGTCATCCGCGATGCGTGCAGTCTAGTTTTGAACATACCTATTGCTAGGATTAATCTTCAGCGCTCATTTATCACCAATGGTGGTGATTCCATTTCTGCCATGCGTCTGGCTCCCCATTGCCGCGCTGAAAATGTCGTGTTTTCTGTCGCAACACTGCTAAGGGCTAAGTCATTAGCAGAAGTTGCAAAGACCTGCTCCACTAGAATGAAATCAACGCTCTCTTACGTCGAAGAGTTTAACAAACCTTTTCCTCTTTCGCCAATTCAGCAGTGGTTCTTTGACCAATTCTCGAATCATCTTGTGAACACGGAAGGCTATTACTGCAACCAATCATTCTATCTCAAAGTAAACCAGCCAGTCTCTGCTATGGACATGAGAAGCGCTGTTGCGAAACTTGTCATGCAACACTCGATGCTTCGTGCCAATTTCCAGCATCAAGGCGATGGGAAATGGACTCAAAGTATTCCACGAGCTGCAGACGCTGTGTACCATTTTGACTTCCTGAAACTGGACTCGATGCATGAGCTGCGTTTTCTAGCGGCTGAACGTCAAAAAAGTCTTAATTTCGAACGCGGGCTTGTGTTTTCTGCGGACCTGTGCGAGCTTCGCGGAAGTGGGCAATACCTCATTCTCATTGCGCACCATTTAGTCATCGATCTTGTCTCCTGGAGGATCATTCTAGATGACTTGGAAACTCTTCTTAATGGTGGTGACTTAATCGAAAGTCTTCCCTTTCAGATCTGGAGTGAACTGCAACGTGAACAAGCTAACCGTCCTAATTTTAACCCTGAGTCTGTATTATCTACAGATGGGGTAAGCAACAACTTGGCATTCTGGAATTTCAGACCCAACACTCCGAGCGCTACACAAGATTATGTGAGCAGATCTTTTACTATTGATCAGGACACTACTTCCCTTGTCTTAAAGGCTGCAAATATTGCTTTTAATACTGAGCCAGTTGATCTTCTTCTGTCAGCCCTCTGGAATGCCTTTTTTTCTACTTTTCCGACTCGAGACGGCCTCACAATCTTCAACGAAGGCCATGGTCGTGAGCCCTGGAACTCTGAGATTGACTTATCCCGAGTCGTGGGCTGGTTTACCACAATGAGCCCAATCCATGTGCCCTGTGGAGCTGGAAGCGATCTTATTACTGCTGTGAAATTCATAAAAGACCTAAGGAGAAAACTACCGGCTAATGGATGGATGTACTTTGCTTCTCGATATCTCAATAGCCAAGGGATTGACGCATTTAAGTCGCACCGTTCAGTCATGGAGTTGAGCTTTAATTATCAAGGTCAATTCCAACAGCTTGAGCGCGACCAGTCCTTCTTTACCAATATAGAACTCGACGATGTTTCTGATGTTGGGCCGGACCTGCCTACTTCCTCTCTGTTCAACATCAACATGTCTATTGAAGGAGGACAGACTCATGTTTCTGTTGCTTGGAATCGTCACATATCCCATCAAGGACTTATAAACAACTGGATTGATCTAATAGGACCCTCTTTACGGTCGCTTTGTCAAATTCTCGCAACTCGATCGACTGAGCGAACACTTATCGACTATGAATTCTTGAATATAAATTACACAGGCCTTAATGATCTTCAGAGCCGTATTATCCCCGAGATTCAAATTTTGAACCACTCAGATGTAGAGGATATTTATCCTTGTTCTCCTATGGTGGACGGTATTCTTTTGAGTCAATTAAAACAGGAGGGATACTACAAGACATCCCAGATCTATGAGATAAAGCCGCGCTATTCCCCAAGAATCAACAAGAAACAACTTTTGGCGGCTTGGCAAGATGTAATTTCTTGTCAACCATCCATGAGGAGTGTATTTGTTGAGAGCGTGGAGCCATCCGTGGCCTTCTACCAAGTTGTTCTCAGACAACACCGTGGCGAGGTTTTGGTACTTGAAGGCAATGATATAGCCTCGGCGAGGACTCTGGTAGCAAATCTTCCAAATATTAACTATCAGCAGCTTAAACCTCCTCATCGTCTTGTAGTTTGTCATTTCAAGAATGCAAGCAGTATTCTATGTCAAATCGAAATGAGTCACACAATCACCGATGGAGCGTCTACTGCAATTCTAGTCGAAGATTGGGCTATGGCGTATAATGGTGCACTCAGTAAAGACAACTTGATCGAGACAAGTCGACACTTCGCGCGAGCTTTGAATCGCTACAATATGGACAACAAAAAATCATACTGGAATAAAAAATTGGCAGGTCTTGAGCCCTGTCTTTTCCCTCGTTTTGACAACATACCAGAACCCTCTATATCGGTATCTTGGTCAGCCGCAGAAATTAGTGGCACAGTGTTTGCTTCTATGCAGAATTACTGCGAGAGGAATTCAATTACTGCTGCCACATTATTCCATGCAGCATGGGCGCTAACGCTAGCTTCTTATACCGCTAGTGATGCCGTGTGCTTTGGCTACATCGCTTCCGGCAGGGACCTTCCTATTCCTGGAATTGGTGCAGTTGTCGGTGCATATGCTAATATAATGATTTTTCGTGCCGATATTTCTCGAGAGTGGACTAAACATCGTTTTGTTCAGTACCTTCATCACCAGGTTCTGGAAGATATGGGTTACCAGCACTATTCTCTAGCTGATATTCAACATGATTTGGGCGTTGCATCTGGCCAGCAATTATTCAACACGATCATATCATTCCAAAAAGACATCGATGAGACACGGAAAGATTCTGCCATTCAAGACTTGGAGTTTGTCGAAGAAGACGGAAATGATCCCACAGAGTACGATGTTGCCATCAGCGTTACATTTGCTATAGACAAGGCGAGTTTATTCATTAACTGTCTACCGACAGCGCTCAGTAACGATCAGTCAATGCGCGTCCTTTCGCTCTTCAGAAAGACTGTTATACAACTTGTCAACGACAACTCGGAAGGCGACGATGGAACGCTTCGCTGCATTAATGGAGTCAGTGTTGAAGACTTGCGGGACATCTGGCGATGGAATAAGTCCGTTCCAGATGCAGCGGATACCTGTGTTCATGAATTAATCTCGATAATATCAGAAAGGCAGCCTGAAAACCTCGCTGTCAATGCATGGGATGGCGATTTGACTTACAGCCAGCTGATTCATCATGCCAACCAGCTCGCTTACCACTTCATTAAGCTTGGCGTGAAGCCCGGAGACTGCGTCGCCCTGTACCTGGAGAAATCGCGCTGGGCACCAGTTGCTATCCTATCCACGATGCAGCTGGGAGCTATTTGCTTAATGCTTGACTCCTCTCGATCACAAGGTTTTATACAGGCTGCGATAAAGCAATCCGGTCCAAAATTGCTGATTTTGTCCCGTTCAACACATGGCTTGATATCACAATATAATGAGTTGCCTTACTTGGTACTTGGCGAGTCCATCTGCAAGTGGCTGGGCAATGAAACTCCCGTTAAACTACCCATTGTTCGACTTGAGGATAATGCGTGCGTCATTTTTCCATCGCATCCTACACACAAACCCAAGGGTGTTCTCTTTACACATCTCAGCCTCGCAAGCATGACAAAACATCAACAATATGCTCAGTGTTTCATTTCCAAATCGAGAGTTTACGATTTTATGCCATATAGCACCAGTATATCTTGGGAAACGATCATAAATACACTTGCTTTCGGTGGCTGTCTCTGCGTTCCTGCAGAATCGAAGCACGCAGATGACCTCGCTGGTTCAATAGCCCTATCGCGTCCAACCATTCTCTACATTACTCCCTCGGCTGCTGCGGCTCTTGATGATGGCGTCATCCAGTCACTAGACACATTGATTCTTGGTGGTGAGCGTCTGTCGCTGGATAATGCCAGACGCTGGGCTTCTTTGGTGGACTTGAGGTCCACATATGGCTGTTGCGAGTGCATCTCAGTTGCTTCCATCGCGACTATAAGTGTACAGGGGGCTAATGAGTCCATAATTGGAAGAGGCTGTGGCATGAACATGTGGATCACAAATGCGCAAGATAGCACAATCCTCGTACCAATCGGGAGCATTGGTGAGCTTGTGCTAGAGGGACCCTTAATGGGGAGTAGCTACCTCGATGGAGACAAGAAAAAGTGGTCGGAAGCCATTATCGAGAATCCTCCGTGGCTTCTTTCTGGTAGCGGCGATCCAGGTCATTCAGGCCGCATGAGCACATTGCTCAAAACTGGTGACCTTGTCCGTTATAGCAAAGATGGTGGTTTAACCTTCATCGCGCGCAAAGAGTCTCAGGAAAAGGTCCATGGCAGAATAGTTGATCTGGAAGAGGTTGAGAATTACATACTATGTCTGTCCTCGGTACATCAGGCTGCTTGTGTAGTTCCCCAATCTGGCCAATACGCCTCCAAACTCGTCGGAGTCTTCAGTCTTTACCAGAATTCAGATACAAAGGAAATCGCCAAGAACATTCCAATGAATCTCCTACAGAGAGAGAAAGATGAGCAAATACGAGACTGTATCGAGGTACTACAGACTTCACTCGATAACTTGGTCTCTACACATATGGTTCCAGTTGTCTGGGTTGCAGTGGACAAAATACCTAGCGACCGTTTGAACAAGGTCAACCGCACGTATGTTGCCGATTGGCTCTGCAATCTCGATGTCAAAGCAGTTGATCGCATTTCGCGTGTTGCATCATCGTCCTGTGGCCCGATTACTGTCACAGAGATTCTCATCCGAGATGCATGTAGTCACGTCCTCAACCTACCACCTAATAATATTAACATGCAGCGATCATTTATTGCCAATGGCGGTGACTCAATATCTGCTATGCGGGTCAGCCCTTACTGTCGTGCCTCTGGTATTATAGTATCTGTTGCGTCCCTTTTGAGAGCAAAGCAACTCATAGAGGTCGCCGACTCGGCATCCGTCGCCAAAGGTCCAGCCCATTCCCTCAAGGTGGATTTTGACAAGCCATTTAGCCTTTCGCCAATACAGCAATGGTTTTTCTCGCAATCTCCGTCAAATGAAGTGAATACCACTACCTACTACTGTAACCAGGCTTTCTATCTTCAGGTTACTCGCTTAGTAAGTGCCGATGAGCTATCTGCTGCTATCTCTACGATAATTCGACAGCATTCCATGCTGAGAGCTCGATTTCAACTAGACTGCAAAACAGGCACATGGTCACAGTTGATTCCAAAGACTGAAGACGCGTTATATCATTTCCAGTTCTCGCATGTTGCCTCTATTGACACTATGAAGACAATCATTTCAACCAGACATCAAGAACTGGATATCGAGCGTGGGCTGGTCTTCGCCGCGGACTTGTTCACGGTTGACTCGGGCGGGCAATACCTTGCACTTATAGCCCACCATCTGGTCGTCGATCTGGTGTCTTGGCGGGTTATATTAGAAGATTTAGAGTCACTCCTCAGCGGCGATGCCATATTGGAAGAGTTGCCGTTTCAGGTGTGGCTTCATCTTCAAGAACAAGAAGCAAAGTCGTCAAGACTCCTTCCGGAGCGCGTGCTTTATAGCGATACTCATAATGAGCTTGAATTTTGGGGTTACAACTCGAACATGCCCAACACATTTAATGATCATATTGAAGTATCTGTTGGCGTTGACCGCGACACCACTGCACTGCTTCTAACGGAGGCTAATAGAGCATTCAACACGGAACCGGTTGATCTCATTCTAGCATCAGTTTGGGACGCTTTCTTCGCCATCTTCAAGACTCGTGATGGCCTTACAATATTTAATGAAGGTCATGGGCGTGAGTCGTGGGGGCAGGAACTGGACGTATCCAGAACTGTTGGTTGGTTTACTACCATGACGCCGATACATGTCTTAAGAGACCGGTCTATGATGAGTAGTGCCCGAGCGGTGAAAGATCTAAGGAGACAGCTACCTTTGAATGGCTGGGCCTATTTTACCTCACGATATCTCAATCCTGCTGGAATTAAGTCATTCGAATCTCACAATGGCGTTATGGAGATCCTGTTCAATTACCATGGGCAGTTCCAGCAGTTGGAGTCAGGTGATTCTCTATTCACCAATGTCGAATTCGACGACATATTTGATGTTGGATCTGATCTACCTGCATCATCACTCTTCAACATCAACGTTTCTATTGAAGGAGGTTTAACTAAATTTACATTTTCCTGGAACAAACACATCTGTCATCAAGACTTGATTCACGATTGGTTTGCACAAGTTGCCCCATCGATGGAAGCATTATGCAAGACTCTAGCTACTAGCAAGCCCTCTCGGACTATTGTAGACTACGAGTTCTTAGAGCTGAACTACAGGACATTGGATGAGCTGGTGGACCGTGTTTTGCCTTCGATTGAGTCAGAACTGAGAACAACTATTACTGACATTTATCCATGCTCGTCTATGGTTGACGGCATGCTGATGAGTCAAATCAGGGATCCTGAAGCTTACAAAACATTGCTTACCTATGAAATAAAGCACCAAAACAGCCAGCAATGTCTTAATATCCACATGTTAGCCACGGCGTGGCAGGCCGTCATTGCAAGGCATCCAGCACTTCGCAGTGTCTTCATTGAAGGTATCCACAAGAAAACAGCCTTCGTTCAAGCTATTCTTGAGACATATCAAGCAGAAGTCATTGTACTCTCTGCTCAAGACAGAATTGACGCCATGACTCTCATTCAGCAACTACCGGCTGTGAACTATCAACAACGGAAGCCACCTCATCGTCTCGTTCTTTGCAGAACTGAACAAGACCAGTCAATTATCAGCCAAATCGAGATGAGTCACACCATCGTCGATGGTGCATCCACTTCTATCATGTTAAATGATTGGTCGAAGGCTTATAGCGGCAGATTAGGCATGGAGACTCTTATTGAGACTAATCGCAGCTTTATTCGGGCCATTAAAGCCATTCCGCCGACAGAGAAAATAGGGTATTGGAAGAGAAGGCTAAATAGTGTTCAACCATGCCACTTCCCGCGTCTCAATACGTCATCAGATTTCTCTCACTGTATCGTCACGACTAATGCTGAGCTTGTTGATGAAGACTTCAGGGCCATTCAGCGCTTCTGCAAGTCTCTATCGGTAACCCCTGCTAGTATATTCCAAAGCGCATGGGCGCTCTTGCTTTCCGCATACACGAACAGTAACTCAATCTGTTTCGGATATATTTCTTCAGGCCGTGATGTATCCATTCAAGGCATTGAAGAATCCGTCAACGCTTACGCTAATATATTGATCTGCTGTACCGACGTTTCCCGCACTTGGACTCCAAGACAGTTTGTTCAGCAACTTCACTGTCAAGCCTTGGAAGACCTCGAGTTCCAGCACTGCCCTCTTGCAGATATCCAGCACTCTCTTCAGCTTTCTCCTGGATCTCCACTATTTAATACGATTATGTCTTTTCAGAAGGACGATGCTAACGCAGAAGACGATGTCGTGATCGGTGATTTGCTTCTGGTTGACATAAATCACGAGGACCCCACCGAAGTAAGCTTTCAACGCTTGCAGGATACGAGCTTTTGTGAAAATGTTTTGATACTGATCTTTTATATAGTACGACATCTCACTTGATATCAGCTATGGTACGACTCAAGTGGCCTTTTCGCTCGACTACCGTGCGTCTTGCCTTGGATTTGAGGACGCTGAGTCTGTTATCTCTTTCTTGAAGACTATTATTATGTCGCTGGTTAGTGACCAAGCCATGTCAAACAGCCTAGCTTCCATTCCCATGATTGGTACAAACGATCTTGAGCAGACTTGGACATGGAATTCGAATGTGCCTGAGACAGTAGAGGCCCTCGTCCACAATATGATATCAGATACAGCAAAGAAGTTCCCAGATGCTCCAGCAATCTGCGCTTGGGATGGCGAGTGGACGTACAAGCAGTTGGACAGCTTATCAACCCAACTAGCTCATAAGTTAGTTGATCTTGGAGTTGGGCCTGAAAGAATCGTGCCTCTCTGCTTCGAAAAGAGCCGGTGGGTGCCCGTCGCAATGCTAGCGGTTATGAAGGCTGGAGGAACTAGCGTGGCGCTGGACTCAACTCTCCCGGAAGAGCGTCTGCGCAAAGTCTTCAGCCAGTTCAAGCCGAGACTTCTCCTCTCTTCATTCTCCAGTCAGCCTACGGTAACTCGCCTAACCACTTGCCCTATTTTCGTTGTTGACGAGACCAATATAGCTCTCGCACAAGAATTAGTCAATCCACCTCCTGTTGTCTCGGATGTTGTACCATCAAATACGATGTATATTGTCTTCACCTCAGGCAGTACGGGAACTCCAAAAGGCGTCCGGATAACCCACTCGAATTTCGCTAGCTCATTACAACACCAGCGCGGCGCACATAATTTCAAAGCTGGTGCCCGAGTATATGACTTTGCATCTTACACTTTTGACACGTCCTGGCAAAATGTTCTTAGTGCTCTGGAATGCGGCGCATGTCTCTGTATTCCATCAAATGCCGAGCGCCAAAATGATCTAGCGGGCTCGCTAGATCGATTCCAAATCACCCACGCGGAAATGACACCGTCCGCAGCTCAACTTCTTCCGGCCAGCACAATAGAGCGCTTAGACACTCTTATTCTTGGCGGTGAAGTTCTTTCACCAGTGTTAGCTCGGTATTGGGCCAGCAAGGCAAATGTGAAGAACTCCTATGGACCCTGTGAATGCACTCCGACGACTACCGTGGCCACGATTGATCCAGACAATGTTGACGTGACCAGCATTGGCTTTGGATTCGGCGTGAATACGTGGGTTGTGAATACTGCTACTGACTCCCTTGCTCCAATTGGAAGTATTGGCGAATTGTTTATCGAGGGGCCCCTTGTGGCTCCAGGCTACTTTGAAGATGCACAGAGGACCGCGGAATCATTCGTTGAGAACCCTTCTTGGTTGCTCCGGGGCTCAGCAACCCATGTTGGGCGACAGGGACGTTTGTACAGGACTGGAGATCTTGTGCGATATCGGGCTGATGGTAGCCTTGTGTTTATTGGCAGGAAGGACAGTCAGATTAAGATCAATGGTCAGCGGCTGGAGCTAGGTGACGTCGAGCACTATGTCAGTTCTCAAATCACGTACAAAGGTAATGTCCGAGTGGTTGTAGACATGGCAAAGCCTCGACACACCGCGAAGCCTGCGCTGGTAGCTTTCCTGGGCGTCGAGGACCCGACTGCTACTCTAGAGGATGTTGTCAAGGGTCTGTCTGACAGACTCGCAAATCTAGTACCTTCATATATGATTCCCTCTGCATATATGCTTCTCGAGAGCATACCAATGACTTACTCGGGCAAGACAGACCGTCGAAAATTGCGTGGAATGGCAGAGCAGCTTGCCGGCGCCCAGCTTTCGGCCCACGGTTCTAGTCAAGTACCTCTAGAGACACCAGAAACAGCCAAGGAGATTTTACTCCAGCGCCTGTGGTCAATTGTCCTAGGGATCCCGCCAGAGACTATTGGCGCTAATGAAAGTTTCCTACGGATTGGAGGAGATTCTATTAGTGCTATGAAACTTGCTGGTTTGGCTCGTGATAATGGTCTTGCGCTTACTGTCACAGATATATTTCGCCGTCCATGCCTAAAAAATCTTGCCAGCGCTGCTCGGGAGTCATTTGTTTACAATCACGACATAATTCGACCCTTCTCGATATTGTTCGGTGATCTGGAAATCTCAGATGCGAGAGCGAATATTGCCGAACTCTGCAACGTTGATCCCGCGCTAATAGAAGACGCATTTCCAACCACTGCTTTGCAGGCAGGCTTAATGGCTCTCAGTTTAAGGCGACATGGTGATTATGTATCCCAAAATATTTTGCCATTGCGACCGGATATCAATATTGCGCGGTTTAAGAGCGCATGGGAGCACGTCATTGCAACAACGCCAATCTTACGAACGCGTATTCTAGATCTTGATGCGCAAGGCTTGGTCCAAGTTATTATTTCCAAAGAGACAATAGAGTGGCCAGAAGTGGCCAGCGCCAGCCTATACCATGAAGCAGACCAAAGAAACCGCATGGGCTTGGGCACGCCTCTCACGCGATATGCCATTACCAAAGACTCCTGCAACCATTACAGGTTCATTTGGACAGTGCACCATGCGTTGTATGACGGATGGTCGATGCCACTTGTATTGCAAAGACTGGAACTGGCATACCACGGAGGTATGCTTGGCGTACCGCCACCATTCCAGAATTTTGTCCAGTTCATCAGCGGCATTGACAAGTCGGATGAAGAGGAGTTCTGGGCTTTGCAGTTTGACCATATGTCTGCTCACGCATTCCCATCATTGCCCTCGCCTGTTTTTCAACCTCGGTCAGACACTGCTGTTTTGCACCATGTTAGGAATCTAAGATGGCCAAGGTCAAATGTGACAGCTTCTACTACAATTCGTGCTGCACTGTCTCTTCTTCTTGCATCATATACCGACTCTGTAGAGGCTCTATTTGGTGCAACCGTTACTGGTCGACAAGCACCAGTCCCTGGAATAGAGAACATGACCGGTCCAACCATAGCTACCGTTCCAATTCGAGTTCTGGTAGACCAAGAAAGCACGATTGACGTGTTTTTACAGAAGGTGCAGGAACAATTTGTCCAGATGACTGCATTTGAACAAACAGGTCTACAGAGGATTCGCAGATTCAGTGAGACTGCTAGACAAGCCTGTGACTTCCAGACGCTGCTGCTCATTCACCCAATTGACGAGAGCAGCAACACAGAGAGCTCCATTTTCATAGACGAACAAGATGACCTAAATCAGGATGAAGAAGATGGAGTCATCGACCTTTGGTCTGCTGGTTTTGATACACACGCTATCACCATCGAGTGCGATCTCGAAAGTTCGGGTGCCTTAATTCGCTTCAGATTTGACTCTGACGTCATCTCGAAATCGCAAGTAGAAAAGCTTGCCGCACAACTTGATCTGATACTTCGCCAGTTATGTGAGCCAGATAGTGGCCAGCGATTGATATCCAACATTCAAATGGTCAGCGCTGGAGACTTGAGAAACATTTGGGGTTGGAACACGACCGTGCCTAAGTCAATTGACCACGCGGTTCATGACCTAATCTCCAGAAACGCTCACACTTATCCCTCTTCTCCAGCAGTCTGTGCATGGGACGGTAACTGGACGTATCAAGAACTAGACTCAATCTCGGCCCATTTTGCACATCATCTTGTTAGCCTCGGTGTCGGACCCAATATTATTGTGCCCCTTTGCTTTGAGAAGTCTCGCTGGATGCCTGTGGCGATGTTAGCAGTCATGAAAGCAGGAGGTGCTTCACTTTCCTTGGATACTACATTGCCACAAGACCGATTACGAAATATCTTGGGCCAAGTTAATCCCTTAATGGTCGTGTCCTCGCCATCAATGGAAAAGTTCGCACAGGCGTTGACCAATCAGCCAACGATTGTTCTACACAAAAAATGGGAAAAACAAACTGAGGAGATATTTTCCCAATTACTTCCCAGTGTTAATCCGTCTAACTGGTTGTATGTTGTCTTCACTTCAGGTAGCACGGGTGTTCCGAAGGGTGCAATTGTCACCCATTCCAACTTCAGCAGCGCGATACATTATCAACAAGATATAACAGGCTTTAATATGCATTCACGTGTATATGACTTTGCAAAGTATGCTTTTGATATCAGCTGGTCAAATTTCATCCACACAATGACTGCTGGAGGCTGTCTCTGCATTCCTTCGCACCAGGAGGCCCTGGACGACCTCTGCAATTCCATTTTGAGGTACAAGGCCAACTTCATAGATATTACTCCCTCCGTTGCAACAAACTTGTGCCCACAGACTCTGACCAGCTTGGAAACTGTCGTGTTTGCGGGAGAAGCACTTACCAACTACCAAGCAGCACAGTGGTCGAAATACACGCGCGTGCTCAACATGTACGGTCCGGCAGAGTGCACAGTCAAAGCAACATTAGCTGTGATGGACTGCAGTGCTTCTTCTGCAGCTGCCAGCATTGGTCGCGGAGTCGGTGCGTGTACTTGGGTTGTTGATCCTTCAGACCATCAAAAGCTAGCACCTCTCGGTACAGTGGGGGAATTGGTGCTGGAAGGGCCGATCTTGGGTGCTGGATATCTTGAAAACAGTGATCAAAATGCTTCTGTCTTCATTGACGATCCGGCATGGCTCATCAGTGGCACACCTGATCACGAGGGCCGTCGTGGGCGGGTGTACAAGACCGGTGATCTCGTCCAGTACCAAGCTGATGGTACCTTGATATTCATAGGACGGAAGGATGACCAGGTCAAGATTAATGGTCAGCGCTTGGAGCTTGGCGACGTGGAATATCACCTTGCGACGTGCCTAGATACTACGTATGGAGCTCAAGTAGCGGCGGAGGCTGTAACACCTCGAGACAGCAGCAAAGCAATTCTCGTAGCCTTCATACAACTAGGCCAACAAACAAGCAACAATAGCTTGGAAATGGTAGCTGCGGGTCTCAACACTCGTCTTGCGTCTAAGGTTCCGAACTCAATGATTCCCTCGGCCTATATCATGCTCCAAAAGCTGCCGCTCTCCGCTACTGGCAAGCTCGACCGCAGGCGCCTTCGCGCCATAGGAGCAGATTTCAGTCTGTCGGAACTTACGTCACTGAACTCTCCGCCAAAAGAGCATCGACTACCTTCCACCTCATTGGAGCTATGTCTGCAGAAATTATGGGCTGACACTCTGGGTGTTGCTGTTGAGTCAATTACCGCAGATGACAGCTTTCTTGATCTTGGTGGTGACTCTATTCAAGCTATGAAGCTTGCGACGAAGGCGAGAGACCAGGGGCTCCAGCTTTCCGTCGCTGTTATTCTTGTGGAACCAAAACTATCGGACATGGCTTCCCGCATCACCAGATTAGCAGCAGACTTGGGCACAGGTAAGCTCGCTTATGAACGGTTCTCGCTCTTGCCACTGGGAAGTCTAGCGGCACTTGAGCATATCGCCTCTGAATATGGCATCTCAACGAGCAATATTCAAGACATCGTACCTGTTACTGACCAGCAATCGCGATATATTCTTGGAACTTACACGACATCGCGTAGTGACGTTTACTACCATACTTTGGACCGGGATGGCGGGTTCGACTTTGACAAACTACAACATGCTTGCTTCAGTGTCATTAGCCGACTTGAGATGATGAGAGTCGTCTTCATTGCATATCAAGATGTGTTTCTTCAAGTCATTCTTGCGCATCTGGATTTAGATATTGATGTGTTCGAGACTGCAACTACAAGTTTGGATGAGTACACATTGAAGTTGAAGCAGCATGACCTAGGGAAGAATTTATCATTCGGACAGCCGGTCACAAGGATTTCTGTTATACACCAAACACGGGACCAAAAAAGTCGTCTCGTGATACGTCTTTCCCATGCGCAGTATGACGGCACGGCGCTGAACACCATGTGGTCCCTGTTTGAAGACGTCTATAAGTCCTTACCACACAAAGGCTCAGAACTCAATTTTCCAGAGTATATCCACACTTTATCTGCTGTGAATAAGAAGAAGGCAACTCAATACTGGCAAAGCGTCCTGCAAGGAAGCAAACGCACGCCCATCAAACACCAGACGACGCACCGCCTGGGCTACGGTTTAGGACCGACGATTGTTAGAACTATACCAGCATGCTATTTGCAGTCTGAGAACTTCACTTTTGCTACTGTTCTAAAGGCAGCGTGGTCCTATGTGCTTGCGCGCCACTCCGCTAGCCAGGATGTAGTTTTCGGCACTCTTACTCATGGTCGTAATGAGCCAGGAACACAAGATGTTTTTGGTCCTTGTGTCAACATTGTCCCAATCCGCATCATTTTTCAAGAAAGTTGGACTGCAAGAGACCTGATAACTGCAGTGAATATGCAGCAGGTTGCAGGGATACCTTTCGAGACGATGGGTGCCAGATACATTATCCACAATTGCACAACTTGGCCTAGGTGGGCATTTTTTAGCTCAGTGATTGTTCACCAAAACTTTGAAGATCGCCCCAAAGAGAAATCAGTGCTCGACTTCGATACTGCTGACTTGTCACCGGGTGATGTGGACAATGTCGAGGTTTATATAACATCCACGCCTGGTACAGATGGCATCGAGATTCAGATGGGGTTCTCAGACAATATCATTACGGAACCGCTTGCTCTTGAGCTTGCTTCTGATCTTACAGATACAATCGCTTCATTTTACAATAAACTTGACGACAAGCTCCTTGGACCACAACACATCCGAAAACTACCTGCTTTGCTACCCCTTCCTGCCGATATTGATACTCCGAGAGTTCCAACTAGCGACCAAATAGCAGTATTGAAGGAATGTCCTGATCATTTGAGAGACACTCTCGGCACAGCTTGGCGCAGCGTTCTTGGTCTGCAGACGAACCCTGATGACGAATGTTCAACGACTTTCTTCGAGCTTGGTGGCGATGCTATCAACGCCGGCCAACTCGCCGCTCATATGCAGCGACAAGGTTACAAGCTTCGCATTGAGGACGTATTTGAACGGCCAACTTGGTTTGACCTCCTGCTTCTTATCAGCCAGCAGCAATGATTTGTTGGGATAGACTATAATAATTAGGGGTTAGTTTGTGAAGAGAATCTGATATTCGCTTTGTGTACATATTAAAAAGTGTTTAGTTCAATCGAGAAATGAGATCCTTTTAAAATGGATGTGGTGTGCAGAGCTTTGATTCAAGCCGAACGCATTAAATCTTCTTCAGTCAATGGGCAGAGCTTAGAGGCTTTTAAAGTCCTCTCTTGTATCACGTGTCCCATGATTGATAGGACCCGCAATCATAGCGACTACTAGAGATGTCTGGATACTTGGTGATAGCTGGATTCTTGACGGCCAAGTTTCACGATAAGCAAAATTACTACATAGCTCCGCAGGCAACTAACTGTAAGTGCTACTGGTGAAACCTACACTATAACCCTTGAATTATTTTACAAATCTACTTGGCCAGGGTTAGCGAACCTATTAGATGTCTACTTCGCGAATTATTGAGACATAATGTCACGGAATAATGGACCGATCCCTCTAGACACAGCACACGTGACAGGTCAGTAAAATAAATAATCAGATTTGTGGACTAGACAGAGGGATGCAATAAAGCTTCAGACATTACTTACATATTACAAGGGCTCGTTATTTATCTGCATTGCTCTCTCACGATTACTCTGACGATTTTTCCCTTGACTTCCGGATTCATACTCCTCGAATACGAATCCACCCACTGGTAGAGTATAAATCCGGAAGTTAAGGAAAAAGTCGTCGGAGTAATCGTGAGAGAGCAATGCAAATAAATGATAACAGTTGATTCTTATATGTTTTCTAAGCTTGGTTGGATCCCTCTGCCTGGTCTACGAATCTGATTATTTATGTTACTGACCAGTCACGTGTGCTGTGTCTAGAGGGATCGGTCCATTATCCCGCGACACCTAGCAGCGCCTTTTAGCGCTTTAGGCAGTTGTAACTATAGTTGCTAATATTAATTTTAAGGCTCTATATTATAAACAGTAGCTTATTAGCCTGAAACCACTAGTTACTACTACTATTATTATCTGCCGCCGCTAAAAATATTCACAATAATTAAAGGCCGCTGTTGTGGCCGGAATGTGGTCCGAATGTGGGTCTCACAGAAAAAGGGTCTTCACTTTACGATATCCTTGACAGATAAATCAGGACATCATGGCTGCCCACGTCACTATCCAAGGAGGCACAATAACCTGGTTAATTTGTCGATAGTGTGCGTTACTTTGTTTATTACTGTTTCCCTTCTGCCGCAAATGCAGCTTTAAAGTTCATGCACAGAATGAGCATTTCTGAAGTGCGGGTGACGCGACGAGCCCATTTCTATCGCATCACAAGACAAATCGACTAAAGTCTGATACCTTCGGCCGATACTTTCAAGAGCTGAGTGGAAAGGCTACCTCGCGCAGCACATGAAGGTTTCAGAAGAACTTAAACTTGCGCTGCTTCTGCAGACTTCTGTTCGCCATTTTCCGGATTCCCAATCGCCATTTGAATACCATGCTTCAACGAAGTTGGCTTATCCTTCTTTCTCTCCTCACATGGACAGGTCAAATCAACGCTCAAACTTGCCTCCCGGCTTATAAAGCCGATGCGCGACATATTGGCTGTCATCATGACCCAGCTTACCGTCGAGGCCTGCCCTTTCAGCAGCGGCGAAATTATAGGTTCAATACTCCGCAATCCTGCGCCGACACTTGTGGAGCAGCCGGCTTTGCTTACAGTGCCGTCGAGTATGGAATGTAAGATAGAGAATCGTACACTTTGCATCCTAACTTCAGATGACCTACAAATGGGCTCATACAAGCGAATAGTCTCTGCTCCTGTGAGCATAAAATTGATAAGAGTTACGCTGTAGTGGACAATTCATCCTGTCATACAGCTTGTTCAGGCAATTCACATGAGACATGCGGTGGTGACAATTTGTGAGCATACTAGAAAACAACCATTGATCTCGGATCCACTCAGCTAAGGATTGATTAAGCATGAACGTTTATATGATCCAGAACCCGCTCAAAGAAGCTCTATCCGTACCTGGCATCCCTAACTGCAAACGAGAGCCCCTCTGCTCCAAGAAGATTTGTGACAGCTCACTGAAAATGTCAGAGAGAGTGCAAGACTTGATCGGGTCCATGACACTAGAGGAGAAGCTTTCCAATATTGAGAACATGGCTGCCGGGGCCCCGAGGCTAGGTCTTCCACCTTATGGTTGGTGGAGCGAAGCCCTCCATGGAGTTGGGTATAGTCCCTCAGTCTATTTTCAAAGTCCCCTGGGGGTGAATTTCAGTACTGCCACAAGTTTCCCAATGCCAATTACTCTAAGTGCTGCGTTTGACGACTCGTTGATTCATCAAATAGCGACAGTCGTCAGCTTAGAGGCGCGCGCGTTTGGAAATACAGGACATTCTGGTTTCGATTTTTGGACTCCGAACGTCAACGGTTTCCGAGACCCTAGATGGGGAAGAGGCATGGAAACGCCCGGAGAAGATCCTCATCGTATTCAGAAATACGCATACAACATCATTACCGGCCTTGAAGGTGATCCCAATGCCAGGTACAAGAGAGTACTCGCCACATGCAAGCACTACGCTGCGTATGATGTCGAAACCGGGCGCCACAGTAATGACTTCAAGCCCACGGCACAGGATATGGCTGAATACCTCTTGCCTATGTTTCAAACATGTGTCCGCGATGCAAAAGTCACCTCCGTCATGTGTTCCTATAACGCAGTGTATGGCATTCCTTCATGTGCAAGCAAATACCTTCTTCAAGACATCCTGCGTGACCGGTGGAGGTTCAATGAGCCCTATAACTATGTGGTATCGGACTGTGGCGCTATAGACGACATATATCAACCTCATAACTACACTAGTAGTCCTGTAGAGGCTGTGGCAGTGTCGCTCAACGCTGGCACTGATCTTGAATGCGGAACAGCCTATGACCACATGGGTGAAGCTATCAAGTTTAAGTTGACATCCCAAACCATTCTCGACAGATCACTTACCAGATTATACTCAGCACTCGTCAAAGTCGGCTACTTCGATCATGTCCCAGAATACAGTTCCCTGTCATGGTCAGATGTAAACACCCCGCAAGCCCAGAAACTGGCGTACCAGGCAGCTGTCGATGGAATGGCCCTCTTAAAGAATGACGATACCCTACCACTGAGCAGAAACATGGGAATGATCGCGGTCATCGGTCCTTGGGCCAATGCGACTAATCAAATGCAGGGCAACTATCAAGGAATAGCTCCGTTCCTGGTCAGCCCTCTTAGTGCCTTTGAGCAACATTGGCCGCATATCCAATTTGAAGAGGGAACAAGTATTGATTCCAAAAGCACGAGCGGCTTTGCCGCGGCACTGTCCGCTGCGAGAACTGCTGATTGCATCATCTTTCTCGGTGGAATTGACACGACGATAGAGCGAGAAGATCATGACCGGACTACCATTGCCTGGCCAGGTAACCAATTAGAGCTAATATCGCAGCTTTCTCAAGTGGGAAAACCTCTAGTCGTTGTCCAGTTTGGCGGCGGCCAGATCGACGACGCCGCTCTGTTGAGGAACAAAAATGTAAATGCTATTCTCTGGGCAGGGTATCCTGGGCAGGACGGCGGTAATGCAGTTCTCAATATTCTTACCGGTGTTGCGTCACCTGCGGGTCGCCTCCCCATCACTCAATATCCGGAAAATTACATCAAAGGCAATGATATGAATGATATGAACTTGCGGCCGACATCTAGAATCCCGGGACGAACATACATGTGGTACAACGGTAAAGCAACACTGGATTTCGGTCATGGTTTGCACTACACCGATTTTTCAATCACATGGAAGCAGCTTCCAATCAAATCCTTCGACATTGCCGAATTGATGTCTATTGTTACCGCGCCCAAAGATACTGCTCACTTTACAACTTTCTCTATCGACGTCAAGAACATAGGAGGGAAGGCTGGCCTAGCGTCAGACTATGTTGGCCTGTTGTATGTTTCATCTACTAATGCAGGGCCAGTGCCACATCCCAAGAAACGACTCGTATCATATGGTCGATTGCGCGACATCAAGGTGGGAGAAAGTAAGCGACTTGACCTAGCCGTAGATATAGGCTCTCTTTCAAGGGCGGATATCCATGGCGATAAGTACTTATATCCCGGGGATTACACTGTCACGGTCGACAATGATGCAAAAGTGAAGTTCACATTCCAGTTGACAGGCAACCCGGCACTTGTTGAATCGTATCCGAGAAACTCGGAGAAACAGGTTTAGAAACAGCAGGAAACACGACTCATTCCTTGAAAAGCAAATTGATTGATGAATATCAAGGCGCTACGTCATTCGTTCCAGTCTGGTCTTGTTGACTTGAATCCTCAACCAAGTTTTAAAATTCTCATTGTTCAAAATATAACGAACCCTGGCTTGAAGCCATGCTGTATTGCCCCAAAATCCCCAAGATGCCTGAAACCTACACCAATCAACTAGAGCGACTTCCCAGTGCCGCTGAAACTTCTCCCATTCGTAGCTCGGTGCTGGTGCGTGTTTATCACCCACCAGTAGGTGTTTGCGATATCGTTCCAGTAAATCTCGTTCACCATCGCTGAGAGTCATTTGATCGTCATATCCTTCCAAGTTATCAACCAGCATCTCAATGGGTATGGAACAGGTGAATAGTTTTGCCAGATCGCAGACCCCGAGGCCGAGACCGACGTACTGGAAGTCAAATAAAGCCACCTCACTACCATCCTCGGTCGAATACATATTTTCTGACTTGACATCTCCGTGCAAGTAGGTCTCCACTGCACGTCCACATGGTGTCAGGAAAGTGGAAGCCAGTTCTGCAATAGACATACCAGATTCTGGATCGTGGCAGCAAAACAGCGAGGACCATTCGGAATCCTTGTCCTCCATGAGAGCGCTATACTCGCTGCGTCGTGTAGCTAGATACGTGTATCCCCCATTGAGCCACACGCCTTCCCTAGCCATTTGCTCTGTCGATTGCCTCAGCTTAGTCTCTTCAAGTGGCGGCAAGATCAACTGTGAACGCGGGAGCTGCCCGCCTTTCCAGTAACTTCTATGGAATTCAGCCAACCACCGCAGTGCTGAGTTGACTTGGCTGGGTGTTAGAAATGCTCGTTTACCTCCAGCTATGGGATATTGCAGCCGTAGATCTGTCATGAGGGTCGCTTTTATTCCTTCGAGCCCTGCATCTTGGGCTTTGTCGCGCATACTCGACGTGGTTGCGAGACACCTGGCGAGGGGCAGGCCACCAAGCGATGGCACTATCTTATCGTAAAAATACTGCTCAACCTGGTAGCTCAGAATTTTCCTCAAGTGTCCCTCAGCTTGAGGACCGACTGGCGGCGAAACAATCTTGAGGATAAGATGTGTCTCTTCCGAGGATTTGCCAACGTCGTCCAGGGCGCTATCCAAATCTCTCGCCGGACGTGCTTTGAGGGCACAAACGTGACCGTATCCAGCCCAAAGGGTCTGCAGATTAGTGCAGGAGATCAGATCAAGACCAACCCATGATAGCATGTTTTTTGCAACATCCTGGGCGTCAAGTTTTGAGTTGGAATTCATCGAAAAGAACTCGCCAATCTTGGTCGTTGACTGCCTGCTGGGCAAGTCAAGCAAGACTGGGAAATTTGGCTTCGGTCTCTACGCGCGTCCAGGTGGGAAGGGAGGACAGGACGTCAGGGACCCTGCAACCCCGCCACGCTAGAATACATGCAGTGTCAAATTCATGAATAAAGAAATGGAACTACGAGCATTGGTGGAACCGTGTCCTGCAGGAAAGACATTGGCAAATAAGTTAGTTGGACGAGTCTGTAGATGACCCGACCATAGGGGCCAACCTGACCTGGCCTGAGGTGAGGTTCCTGTGTCTCCGTGAATGTTGCACGGTATATAGAGGCATGGCCACGTCGCATCTCTGGCGAAACATATTATATTGCAATTAATCTATACATGCAACTAATCTCTGCATGCATTCCTAATGTACGATATGGGGGGAAGCGACGCGGGGGACTCAAAGGTCTTTTGGAGATAGCAGAAATGTAGAAATCGAAGAGTAGATGCTTTATTAGACTAAACAGCCCAGCTAAAAATATGTTCGTGTTGCTTCATATTCTGTACGATACTTGGCTCGTTTGACTCGATAAACAGCCTACCTCTCAGTCTATGGTCATTTTATCCAACCAGCTAGCTATGATTGAATGAGACATTGATCCGCCTCACTGATCTCGAATGAAATCGGTATCTAATTAACCGTAGATAGCTTCAACTCCAGAAATGAGTAGATGCACTAGGTGGTATATGGTCCCTACCGGAGCCCCAACCGCTTTCTACTGGCCCAAGTGTCAGCTCTAAGAGGCCTCCGTTACTGAAGAACTCATGTGAAATCCAAGACCTATTATACGTCTTTCCATTCAGTTTCGCACTTTGGATGAAGATGTTCTCATAGGCTTGATCAAAGTTGACGTTTCTGATTGTAGCTGTGTTACCTGTAACAGGACTCTTTAGGCTGACTTCGGGGAAGAACGGCGGTATAATGAGATACACATTCTGACCACTCATGGAATAAAGCCCCATCATAGTCAAGGCTACGAAGCTTCCCATTGCCCCGGAGTCGTCATTCCCTGGAATCCCCCCAGTGGTGTCGTTGAATGCACTAGGGATATATCGGTGGGCATATCGAGAAGACAATCCGGGGCGACCAGCAAAGTGGAAAAGAAATATAAGTAAGTAAGATTGCTCATCCCCTACATAGAACAGTCCAGGGGTATTATGAAGAAACTCCAGGCGGCGAATATACTCAGTCGGTCCGCCGAGCGCAGTAATGAGGGTGGCTTGGTCGTGCGGGACATAAAAAGTGTAAAGCCATGACCCGCCTTCGTAGGTCTCATGGCCATCAGGACCCAGGTAGCAGGATGTAAAGTTGAACAGATCAGTGCAAATGGCGGGATCCTGATAGCCAAAAGTTCCGTTCATGTACCTTGGTTGGAGAAACCCTTGAAAGCCGCTATCAACCCGATCGGCCTTATTCGGGCTGCCATTGATGTTCAAGCGCGATCGGGAAGTAGGATCAAACATGTTCTTCCAATTTGCGGATCGCTTGAGGTATTTCTCTGCGTCATCCATCTTGTTCATTGCTTTTGCCATTTCCGCAATGCAAAAGTCGTTGTAGGAGTATTCAATCGTCCGTGAAATGGACCTTGTAAAGAAGCCAACACCGTACGGGTCAAAGTCATCAGTCGGAATATATCCCTTTGTCTTCCAGCTGTGAAGACCACCGCGGCCTTCAAATGTCCAGACTAGAGGCTCATCTTGAGGTCGAGAGATCAGAATGTTTCAGGTAAAGACGCTTCATTACAAGGCTAAAAGATAAGCGCGTACCTTCTGCGTCGGAAATAACAGCTGCGTATCCTGTCTCCCAATCGATACCATCAGTGAGTCCTTTCAAATAAGAATCTGCCAAGAGATTGTCCGCGTTGCTTCCACCCTGTGTGTAACCTTTACATAATGACATGCGACAATCTGGTAATTTGCCTTCATGACGATATATGTCAATTAAAGAGCGAATCATCAATGCTTGGGCATGTGTATCTATTAGCGTTAGCAGAGGATGCGTGCTGCGGAAACTGTCCCAGATACAGTAGTATGAATCAAAATATGGTTCATTGCTCTTCCAGAGCGGGTTCTCATCTGTGATGTTTCTCAGTATTTTCGCAACTGCATGGTTGTGTTGTTGATGAATGCATACTTGTATAGTCCTGCGGAGAAAGCATGGCCCTATAAATACCACTCCAAAATGTTCGTTGAAGGGCGCCAGAAACTCCCGTGCTGCTGACTGAGACGACTTTCAGCTTATCTCTCCATGCTCGCTCAGCAGTTTCTCTCACAGCATCAAAATCGAAGTCAGGGATCTCCTTTTCCGCATTCTGGCAAGCTTGCTCCGTGCTTATGAATGACAGGCCCACTCGCGCCTTGATCTGGTTTTGTCTAGGCGGCTGGAATTGAACCCAGGCACCTCCCGGTACTACAGTTCCGCTGTCCGGCAACTTTATTGACTTTGGCTCGGAACCTGCCCGGTTATTTATGAAAACACCAGTATCACGAATCTTTCCACCTTCGAAATCAGCACAAAAGTATGAATTATAAGTTCCAATTCCAAAGGATGGGCGAAATGTCCCGAAACCGGTGATTCTGCCCGTATCATTGTGAACCTCAATTCCTCCATTGCGTCTGGAATTCGATAAGTCTGTCAAGTCAACTAGAACTAATGGGCTATACGGCATCTTGTGCTGGGTATCATTGGCACTGCGCTTGGTAGGCGTGCCGTCGGTTGGAAAGGTAAATTTGTAAAGGGCGGTATGGTTGGCCACTGTCATTTCCGCATGGACCGACGTGTTCAATGATACGGCAAAATAGCCCGGGCGGGCTTTGATGGTGTCATTGACTCTTTGCGATGCTCGTGTTTCTTTGGGGAAATAACAGTTGTTCAGGTCATCATTCTCGCATCCACTTTGTGGAAATAGGGGGAAATTTCCCAGGGAAGCTCCCTGTTTATGCAATCAGCATACTTGCGAAGCAGGATTCCAACATAGGAAGAACTTACTCCTCCCGTTCCACTATCATGCATGTGGGAGAATCCAGTGACTGTACAAAGTCAGACTAGTACAGCAAGATAGTGCGTTGGTATATAATGCCTCTCACTTTCGCCATCATTGGTTGAAAAGCCGCCTTGTATCTCCTTGTTTACATCTGCAACAGCTTTGGCCATGCCATAAGGCAAGCTTGCGCCAGGGAAGACATGGCCTTAGATGTTTCTGTCAGTAAGAGAAATTCAATTACGAGAAAGAAATTAGGTGACTGCACGAAAACATTACCTCCATTTGAAGTTCCAATCAACGGGTCAATAAAGTCTAATACGTCAACTTGTGTTTTGTTGTTATCAGCCCGCCCAAGCGTGACGAGAAAGGCGGGCAACAATAGAGGCGACAAGGTCTTCAGCATCGTAGCTATGATATGGTGTGGTCGCTTAGAGTTTACAGACGAAATTCAGTCCTCGGCACAAGACCTATCGTCCGGCAACGGGACTACGACGCCATGCGTGACGTACAAGAAGAAAAATTGACCTCGTGCTCATAGACTTTTTCGCACGAAATACACACTCATCTATGATGTTTCGCAAAGTACGAGAGGTGGAACAAGACAAATGCTCGATGTAGTCTGGTAGCTCCAAACACCCGACAAGTCTGTTTCATGTCATATATAAGTTTGGGGAAAAGACATTTGTTGACGCAATTAGGTGCCATCACGGATGGATGCTACCCCTCATTTAATAATGCCATACAACATCCGAGTGTGACGCAGGTTAAACGTCGAGTGGGGTTTGAACTTGATGAAAGCTTGAAGTCCGACGGTTGGCTAGCGTGGTAAATTAGCACTGACAACAATTTCCTCTGTGTAGTATTTACTTTATTGTCAAGGATCATCAGTTCAAATTCAGACCGAAATGTAAGTCGAGGCTGCAAATTGCCAGCGACGTTTCATCCATGGATTCAGAAGCAATTTTCTATCAGTCAGAGTATGTAATATAACTGCCTGGAGAGAGACAGACTAAAGGTCTAGGTATACGGTCCTTGTAAGAAATGAAACTAAAAATGTGCGCGAATTCATTATACTAGTATATGTATGGTACGTGTCTATATACAATACAACTCCGGAATGATTTTACAAATCTACTGCAAATGGGTAGTATCAACCAAAAAAATATTATCTACAGGGTTATTGTAAGACATTACAGTACACTAGCCAATCATTCATAATTCCTTTGGACTAAAGTCCCTCTAATCTCGTATATCGTGATTAGCGTCGACTTTTCCCTGTCATGTATCTTTTCAAAACATACAGGGGTTGCATTGCAGGTGCATGGCCTCCATCGTGATCGTCCAAGTCATGGTACGGCCGTAAGCGTTAGGCATGAAAGCGAGGATATCCTACATCTGTTCTTAAACCGTTCAGATGAAGCTTCACCACAATTATCGGTTACAACTTCTTCCACAGCCGTTAAATTTGCGGCGTCTCCTCCCCGTCCGCGTGCATATAAGAGAAGCTGTATCCTGTGTCGATGTCCACTTCAATAACTCTGACGAGCTTCGCTCGAAGCTAGAGTCTGTAATTCATAAAGACTCAGAAAGACTGGCACGATAATGATGTTAAGTAGAAAATTCTGAGCCACTAACGCAGGCAACTACGTGAGCCATGACTTTCGGTGCATACAACAGTTCCGTACTGATGCCAGTATTCTCATAGACCCAGAAACGAACGCGAATGAGATGAGAAAAGCGCCGCTCATCAAGCTTGGCAGTGTTTTCGGCCTCTCGCTTTCGACGGCGATCACAAATGGGCTGACCCGACCATTCCGCCCCCCTTTTCACCCGACTTAACTAAAGACTTAGGATTAAGCCGACTAATAAGGTGACCTATCCTAATATGTGAACCTATTGCCGCTACCTATTATCTAGGTAGGTAGTGTATATAGCTCGCCTAATCTTCTATATACCTCTATATTAGAGCAATTTTCCAAATAAGAATATTAAACTAAGTTAAAAATTTTAAAAGAAAATAATTAATCTATAGTATATTATTCTTATATAGGGGAGCTTAGTAGATCAGGCGAGCTGTACACATTAGGCATCTAGTTAGCTTAGGTAGTCGCAAATACTTAGATGAGGTAGCGTCAATGGGTTACGTTTAGGTCCGACCAATAAGTCGGCTTAACCCGACATGTAAGTTTTTAGAAGGGGCCCTAAAGGTACTTCAATTTACGTCGAACGTCACTATAATGGGACTGCCAGCAATTTCCAGACGTACAAAGAGGTACATCAAACAGATCGCAGCCATTCCACGACGTGTGCTGTGAAGAGGTAACTGCGGAGTATCAAAAGGTGGGTGGGTGCCGTGACCTGGCTGCTGCCTTAACGCATTCAAAAGGGTTAATATGCAAAGAGACAATGCAAAGACGGGTGCACAGCTCATCTCAAGTCCAGCCTAGCTCGTCTGAGGTGCAGAATGATGAGCGAGTCTGTCGATCACCCGAGCTTTAGGTCCCAACCCGACCTGACCTGACCTGACCTAGCTGTTGAGTCTTGTGGCATCCAATACACGTCAACGACGGTGACCCCTCAATTCACCAACGTCCATACTTTCAGGATCCGAAACGTCTGTTTTGTCGGCTGTTTTGTCGTCCCAGCGGTGTTTGCTGGTGCTTGAGACATACTGCTAACCCATGACTAGGGCGCCAGTTGAGTTTTATGTTGCCAGCCCGTTACCTCAACTCGTTCTGGGGCCGTTTGACCCGGCTGGATGACCAGGAGTGCTCGTTTTCCGCCAGATATGGTGAAGGAGCTTAGTGCGTGGATCGTGTACACGAATCGGGCAAACAAGAATTCTACTGAAAGACCGGTCTGGGGCTGCACAATTACATTATGGAAACTTCGCGCTGATTCGTCCTGTACCGTTCCGTATAGTACATGAGTCACCCATTTGCAATTCTTTGGTACAATTAAAAATCGCTTCGCATGAAAGAGTGTATGAACGTCGGATCGTAGAAGAATCATATTTCGTGGATCGTCTGTTCTCGCTCTCTCTTCCCACGCTGAATATTGACACATAGAGTTCCTGATATACCACGAATCCTCTGACTTGGGGAGAAGATGTGCTCCCTTTGTGCTCAGAGTGCTGTTGGTAATTCGACAATAAACGTCTCGGGTCAAACCGGTGTTATTGCAAGTTGTGCACTGAGACAGTCCAGTAGTCGCAGGGATTTTAAGATCTTTCGATAGCTGCAATCGTGACAGATTTGTATTTATGAGGATAAGACGCAACTGGCGAAATCGGTGACGACATCATACCCCTCTGCTTGAGGTACGTGGAAATGGTAGTCCAGTTCCGTCAGGATTTCGTCCGGACCGCAGTCAATCGCTGTACCCGAAGATGACAAGCTAAAAACCATCCCGTCAGAAGTCCGCCAGCACAGCAGAGGCAGCATGCGCGGTAGTGTAATGAACACCGCCGTCATCCAGCGGCGCCAGCGAGATGAGGATGTTTTCGCTATCCGAATACGCAGGATGGCGAAAGCGAATTTTGGTCAAGTCTGCGGCTTGACGACTAGACAGCACTTCTGGGTGCACTAGCATGCCGTAACGGCTACGGAATTTGTTACCACAGGTTCCTGTTGTGAGAGTATTTTGTTTCTAGATGACGCGTAGCACGTGGTCTCCAACTATTACCGACGACCCAAGTAATATGGAGGCTGATAACGTCACGTGATCTAATGTACGAACTCGCTCGAGTGAATCGCATAGTCATATGTGATCTCGGTTAACTATTGGATTGCAAATTCTGGGACAATTTATTATCACAATTGATATGCAACAACTCGAGATCCAGCCCACGGGGCTCTTTATGCAGACGGACTTTATGACGGTTGAATCGGAAAGCAAGCTTCTTAAGGTCTTCTCTAAGCTCGAATGGCCTGCACTTCCAGGACGTCGGTCCCTACATTATGGCTACACTTTCAGCTATAAGACATTCGGCATTGACAGAGACATTCCATTCAAGCCTTTTCCAGACTGGTTAATACCTCTGTTACCGCCAAATGAGGACCGCGAGCCTGACCAAGTCTGCGTGCAGCACTACCCACCTGGCGCTGGTATACCACCGCATGTCGACACTCATAGCGCCTACGACCAATTGTACTCATTGTCACTGGGCTCGCCAGTCTTGATGCAATTTCGTGACGGCGCGCCTGGAATAAGAGTGGACCTAGATCTCCCAGCCAGAAGCATGCTTCGATTAAGCGGTGATTCAAGGTTACATTGGACACACGGAATTAGAGCCAGAAAGACGGACACATTGTCCGATGGCAGAATACGGCCCCGGAAAGATCGCTGGAGCATAACATATCGTTGGTTACGAGAAGGGGCAACTTGCGAGTGTGGGAACGAGAAGCTCTGTGACACGGCTCAACAACGAAAGGGCGTAGATAAGGAGTACAGATGGAAAAAAGCCGCACAGAATGTTGCTGGATCTCTTTGAGGCTGACAAGGCCCTGGCTCGGGCGTATGACCTTGAGCAACCTTTAGTAAACCTTTGAAAACATTCCGCTCTAAATCGGCCATATTACGCGTTTCGCCTAGTAATGATGATGATGGATTGGCAGCAACAACTCTAGCAACACCTTGAATTTGACTATCGCTATGCATTTCTAATACCCTCTGCAAGGCCTACAGGAAGACAGCTGCCTCTAGAACCTGTTTTTGGGCTGGGACGAATTTGCGTTGATATGCTCGTTAGGCTTGTAAATTCGGTAGGGCTACCTTAAGGCAGCCGAATTGAGCAGGTTAGGGCCTTAATAACGACGATTTTAACGAGGATAATTGCCAGTAATACAATAGAGTAGAAATATAGAAGAATTACATACCTTAAGAGAGTTTTTTTTAAAAGATAAAAAAAATTGTGTATAGTCCCTGGCGTTGAATACCAAGTCAGGGCTTTCTCGGCCTCAAAGAGATGAGAATGACAAGCCGTTAGGGAAATTTCAAGGCGAACAGCCAAAAGTAAAGACGTTTTGCATATGATCTCTGCGCCCAATCCCAGATTATTAGGATACCTATCGGGCCTAAGATGAGGCCGACTATAATATCAGAGCATCTCGAACAACACCTCCCCGGAACCGTCGGACAAACTCAAATCTATTGCTCCACAATCTAATTGGTACGCTTCAGGGATGTACAAGTTGCTTATTTACCTGATGCACAGGGATCTACATTAGCTGTTTGGACCGAGTGGAGCTCAACAAGAACTAGAACCGCGCGCGCCATTGGTGCACCCTATGCGCCCATAACCTCATATTCGTAGGGCTCAATTATCATCCATTTCCATCGCACGCGGACCCGGTTTGTGGTCACAGGGACGAGTTTTGCGATTGATTGCGAGACAGCTTACCAGACTATCTCCTCGATGCTGAGCGCGTGATGGTGATGATCTACCGACCTGATATGCATCCAATCATTTTCACCCTGTGGAGCGCACCACGTGTGCAAATGTGGACCTCAGCACCCGATTGGCTTCTTTCCACGGCAATCGTGCCGCTATCTCTACCCTCTAATTTCAAGGTGGCGGCATGTCGAAGCTATGGCCGGGTTATCATCCATGCATCGATGAGTCTGTAGGATTTAGACGGAGAACTACCTATTAGTGCGGGAAAAATGGTTAAGTTGCGTGCCGCCTGTCAATACGATGCGCGGCAAGAAAACATGTCACCTCTCACTGGTCAATATCAGGAAGATGGGCTTCTAGCCGCACGGAGTGGTTTAGTAGGCGACTGCAATCACATGCCAGATTGATGGTGGTAGAGCAAGTGCTTGCATGAAATTTGTGGCTGGATGTTCATCATCATGGTCATTATTTTCAAATTAAGTTAAGAAAAAAAAAATCAACTAAGCAAAAAAATAACGATTTCCGCGCAACGAATGCTTTGCCTGGTACCTTGAGTATGTGCCGTCACGAATCTATGTCCATCCAAACGCCGCCTTCTAGTTTCGGTCGTAAATCATGTGCAGTAAATCCCCACCCTCTTCTTAATCCAGCCGTTTAGACACGGGTATCATTTGTAGTTTGGCATATCTCCTCTTTAAGATATTGCTTGTGCTTATGAAAATTAGAGTCAGCGTCGGCATCGGCATCGGCATCGGCATCAGCCTGACGGGCTTGCCGCCGGTCAAGAAGGATATTTAGAACGGCAGACACCATGAAGGAGATGCTGGCCATAAACGCAAACGCAGCATTAGTATTGAGTTTGCCACACTGCTGGTTGGATGAAGCGAGGTTCATCCATTCAGAAATCCAGTCACAGGGGAACTCCAAGAACTGTAAAAACCGATATCAGTCAAAGCGGTCTTGGAACAGAAGTGGAATCTGGGTGAAGAAGGCATGACTCACGCTGTACATCAAGCCAAAGACCGTCCACCACAACAGGCATAGAACGATGTCGATGGGGATCTGTAAGAAGGCATCCACATATGGAAGCAGGGTGGCAATGATAGTCACAATAGAGATGCTCGCGAGGGCTTGAGTGTAGATGAAGCGGCCAAGATCCCACGCAGAGGCATTAGACTTGTAGAGGAAATATCCCGTGATACCGGTAACAATGTTCGATGAGAGAAACTGGAGCCCCCTCAGTATCAGGACGTTCATGACGAGCACTCTCGTATAATCCATTGTAAGAGCGGTATTCAAGTTCGTGTTGATGTATGTAATGCGAATATAGTGCAGATGAGTTGAGAGATACGCGAGGAATATAGTAGGAGTCGATTTCGAGTTGTGTCTGAGCAAATGAATAAACAATGTCCGAGAAATAAAAAGTTAACCAGAATCTTGCAATCTCTATATATATTTATACGTATTATATGACACACGGGAAAAGCGCTCGTGTGGATACGCAGGGCGTATTTTCGCGAAGCAATGATCATGCTAGGCGCCGCAAGAAGCGATTGCACCCTGCCTGATTTGTTGTCATCTCGGGCTCAGCGGCCTCAGCCGCGGCTAGACTGAGAGGCCCTATGAAGTGGGCTATCAGGTCAAAATTAAACCAAAACCTTGCGATTGGGAGAGAGCGATTCGCTGCCAGGACCTGGTACGCGAATGCGAACACGACACGCACATCGAATTGTGTGCGCTAACTACAGAGCATATGTACTTGGGTACTGAAACCTGCGGAGCCTTGTCCAGCCATTGATAGGCTTTTGCTTAAGCTTGCCATTGCGTTTGTCTCGATAGGCAAGCACTGAAGTGAGGCTGTCATACGCAAGCACGCAAACGGACGGCTTCGTCGCCTTTCCATACCCATTTGGTCTCGCGGTTCGATCAAACACTAAACAGACGCATTAGTAAGTCGGGGTTGTTATGTTTTAGCCATCATATCAACAGTCAAGAAGTACAGCACTAGAACCATGGTTTCGCATCTATCCAACAGAACAAGCTCATATGGTTCATGCAGGCTACGGTAAGCTATTATCGAGCTGTTCACTAGGATGAGACCCTGAGTCTTGATTAGGAAAAAAGCCCCCTGCTCCCAAAAAAAGAGAAAGAAAAAAAAAGGAGGGGGGGTGGACGGCCTGACATGTGATGGTATGCCACTATTCTCCGGACGGAATTTCACATGCTTTGGGAACGTAATCGAGACGAACTCATTAACTCGTGACCCAGTTGCTGCCTTCATACACTCATCAGTCATACGAATTCCCTTTTTGCTGTGCAAGAGAACTTACCGCATCAACGAAATTTAGCCGGCGCCTCCGCTGCTCGATATGCAGAGTAATGTGGGCAAGTAACTATCGCGCAGGAACTCTTTAGATATTGAGAAGCTGCTAGGCTTATCCCGGCCACGCCCTGGCTAAGAATGAGACGGTAAAGGCTGCCTGCCATTCCCGCAGATACGAGTCTCGTTTCTGAACATCATTGCCACGCGCCTTGTCGAAGTCCCAGTAGGGGATATCTGATCTCGTTGCCGCTTTTTTAAATCTTGGGATTTTTTCAATTTCTGGTTGTGAAGAGTAACACCTGAAGCACATGTTGTAGTACAATCTATAATGATTCTGCGGACATGTAGGAGTAAGTGGCTCACACATATTCCAGTCGAGACGATGAGTCTGCAGACGAGAAGATAACTACGGAGTAGTTTAAACGTTAAGACATGAAAGATCTTTATCTTCACCAATGAGGGCGCTCCAACAATTAATTGGGCCCATTGTTAATCAGGGTCGCAACCTCTCTCTCAACCAATCCCTTTTGCAAAATGTTTCATCCATTCCATTTTGGGACTAGCTAGCTTGGAACGGAGTACTCCGGAATTAGGCATCCTCGCTTCGGCTTTCGCCATCAGGCAAGCATGATGCTTCTTCGCCTGCATCACTTTTACGTGCAACACTGAGGGAAGAGGCAACAGGTCGTCCGGGTTGCCTGGATATTTGCCACGTTATCGAAAACGCGCAGATTTTGCGTGTAGTTTACGTCACCCTATACATATCAAGACAGCGCAGCTTTCGCTCTGCTTGCCGCAAAGTAGGCCACATTGAGGAATGCTCTCGTAGCAGACCATCTCTCCATCTGAGCTCGCAGGAGTAGAGTCGTGACATATTACTCCAGGCTCGCCTTCTGGAGCTCCAAGTGTCGCAGACTCGTGTAAGTATACAGAAGATGCCAGTTGAAATGCCGGTGAAGCCTCTTACGGGACCTCACCAGAGCTATATTCGTCTGGAGTCCACCATGACAACCATTCATCGGCACTGGGTAAATAGAGTTAAAGACTTGAGCGCACTGCGTAATGCCGATTGAGTCGACCAGGTAAAAACGTGGCTCGGTGTCTGGCTCTGCGGGGATCCTGTTGAAGATTACTAACCAGTGTCATTCTCACACACGCAGCACATATCACATTATACATACATACATACCTAGGTGGATGTGTGTCTATCCTTCCTTAATAGTGGATTCGATGGGCTGAATACTGCATGTCATAGTTACCGACTGGTATTCAGCAAATGCCGCGGTCTTGGCACTGCTACTTGATGTGATTCAACAGGATCCGATCGCAAGGCACTTTCCCCACCACGCCTACAAGAAAGGCGGCAATAAGAGGTGCTTGACGATGCAGACAAGAAAGTACACATCACAGGACTAGAAGCATCTACTGTACAGGCGCGGGAAAGGAGCGGTAATAGTAGGTCAAATGGTGTCTTTGCTCCGGGAAGAATCCACAATATCTGGGCCGGCACTGGGTAGCGCCACTGCACCGTCCAAGAGCTTGCTGCCAGTACCCTTGCGAAAGCGTTGTGTAACATGACACGGCAGGTTTTCATGGCACCAGTGTGGCGTGGCGGACGTATATGGCCGGAACGTGTCAAGAAGCGGCTTCCTCATCATAATTCAGTTCATGCCTACGTCAGAACTAATGTGACAGACGTCAACTATGCGACAGAAGGTTTTAGACGGTATATAGTCTCGACTTTCTCCCCCAAATTGCAAAGTGCTAGCATGTAACCGTATTTCTTATCACGTACTTTGTAGAGACAACTTTTATCTTTATCCTTGCGCAATTGACTTGAAACACCATGTTCGGCAACCGTAGCGATAGCAGCAGCTGGAGCTTGCGAGCCTGGTCGATGGCGAACCACTTCTTCGTATGGGTGTCCTCCCTCATCGTGACGGGCATATTATCCTACTATCTAAAACGGAGTCGGTCCAGCGGGTACGGTAACAAGACTCACATCATCTATGAAGAAATCATCGTAAGTTTTAATCGCTCCTCACACCTGGCAGAGACATGATGCTGAATAACACCAGGCTGTCATTACTCTTGCCCTTTGGAGTCTTGGCATGTTATTACCGCTTGCGAAGAGATATAGAGGTCATCTGTGGCCCGTAAACCTTCTGCTCTCTTACCTGTGGCTCACATCTTTCATCTTCTCGACGCAGGATTGGTCTGGCGGTCGTTGCTCTTCCGTTGGTCCATTAACTGGTAGATGCCATCAGAAGAAGGCTGTTTCAGCTTTCAACTTCCTTGCGTTGTGAGTACTTGCACGTTCCGAGACTGTTCAAGCCCGTCTGAATGGATGGCTTCTGACGATGCACTAGCTTTTTTCTTATGTCCAACGTATTTGTGGAAGAAATGATCTCTCGAGCCCGACGAGATGTGACTGACCCTGCGCTGCACAAAAACCACGCGCGAGCAGGTAGAGTGACTGATACCGATGGTCACGGTCACACTGTCATTTAAAAACGTATGGAAAAGGTGTCTTACCCTCAGTGGTGGAAGTAAGTTGCAGCCCACGGAGATGTGAATATGGCTTCACTGGTGGATACAAGCGCAAGGTAATTCATGGTTGGACACATGTTACTATAAAAATTATGGTAGGAGGATAAGCGAGGACAATGCATAATGGGGATGTTTATCGGGGGATTTTTTAATATAACTTGTATGGCATTTTATTGCATTGGATCATTCTGGGGACGTGAGTTATGTATCATACTCTCATTTAATAGCAATGTATCCAGTTTTTTCGCAATGCACTTCCACGAAACCTACCAAGCTCCTCAGCTTCGGCCAGCACATGTGGCTGAGTAGTAAGAGATGTCGACTTGCCAATCTCATGTCCCGCCGGATGTCCTTGTTTCATTATGCCCTAATTGGCACTAAATCACTCCAATATCCAATTTGCTCGGTCTAATTATACAAACCCAATGTATTGAGACTTCAAAGATAAAAGCAATGACAATGAAAATTGCAAGTTGACATTTAAGTCACTTAATAAAGTACTCATGAAGAGAGAATAACTTGCTGGGTATTTTGTCGGAAATTACTTTGTCAAATGATGTTTGGGAAGCGTCGGGTGTTATGCCGGCCGGCCACTAACAGGGCTTGAAGATGTGTCCAAAGTCAAAAGCCTAGTACTGGCTTGTCAAGAAATTGGGCCTGTAGTTAGGTGTTGAGCCAAGGACGTAGGCGCCGGGGTGAACAAATGAATGACCGGTTCAAATTCTTACGAGAGGCTATCAACAGTTGAATTAAATTTATGCCTGTACGACTACACCGCGTTCTGTATCTAGAGATGGCTACATAGCGCTTGAGAGGCTGCAATGAGCTAGCCATCAACATAATTTCCGTTGAAGTCAGCCATTGAATGGGATATTTTCAGTTACCAAGATGGAGATTCAGGGCTGCGGCGCGGGACCCGTCATCTATTTTCCTACCCGCGTGGCAGCCTATGCGCATGCAAAGCATGAAGAAATCATCATGAATCGTGCCTTCGTCCTGAATGACACGGAAATTCTTTAATACTGCCAGCTATAGTCTTGAAGCAGTCGCCAAAAGCTACGCAAAAGGAAGTCTCGAAGATCTACAAAATCTGCCCCGGATGTTGCGTCACGGCACACATCAACAAGGATCAGAGCCAAAACAAACCAGCAGCAGCTTCCCGCATAATTTGCAGCCCATAACCGTTGCGGCAAATTGCTTTCCTTACGTCATCGTTTCATCCTCGACACAACGGCGGCTACGTACGTCCTGCGGAATATTCATGTTCCGAGCGGGAATTGAGAGTACAACGTCACCATTACAATGGCCCTTATATACCGTGCGACACATGCAATCAATGGCACTATCGTGAAGAAACGCCCGCTAGTCTAGCAAATGCGAGGGTAATGAATCACTAGCTCATGGCGCTATAGGGATCGGCCATTGTTCAACTTGATATTCCAGACACACAGGACGGAAAAATGTTCGGGGTCATCGAGCTCGTTGTACGTTTAAATAGTGTATATATCTGGGCGCCGTTGTGCCACACTTGAGTGAAAACAGGTGTTTGCTCTCATTTTGTATCCGCCGGGAATAATTCTTCCGCCTCTTTCCATGCTAGTTGGCTTTCTACACCACAGACGAGCTTTGAATATTTAAATTGCTCTCACTTGTACGAGTTCACAGATGTTATCCAGCATGGGCAGCAGCCTTATTGCCCTGCTTACGTTGCTGGGCTCATCGGCAGCAGTACCGCTTGCGGCCCAAGCTAAAACAACAATCTCTTCGGAAGAAACTGCTATACACTCTGTTGTACCGGTCACAAATGTAAGCTCTCATGGCCCTTATATGGGCCCGCCAGCCACCACAACCGGTGCCCTTTCCAACATCAGCTTGGCGCTCAATCTATCAGTAGTAGCACGAAGAGAAACAATAGCCGTCGAAATCTTAGACCTGCTGTTAAACCCGCCCCTTTGCTTACCTCCAAAACTGGCCCTTGTATCGCTAGATTTTCAGATAGCCTACTCGATGCTACATTTTCTGTTCTAGCCCTACTCATTCCCCTTTTCCAAAATTCTAATGTCCCAAATTCTCTCAGATAGTCATTGTTTGACACTTAACTATCAAGTTATTATCTCATCATGCTGTCATATCGCTTTCTATCAGTAAGGAAACCATGAACTTCTGTCAACAGAATATAAACAATCTTTCTGGGGCTTCCAAGCCCCTTACCCTACCATACCGTCTTCTGCCAGATGCATCCCGGCTCAATCAACAGCTCTGCCAATCCAAGAGTGGAAACCAAAACGTCACAGCTCCTACAATGTCAAATTTTACGATGATACATCTCGTCGTCAATAATGCTGTACATCTCACTTCAAGACTACACTGACTCTCATGGCCTGACGATCACACTGATTGGGTATGTTGAAATGTTAGAACTAAACACGAGTCCTGACTCCTGTCGCTCGATTTCCTACTGCAATACCTCTTTGTGGCCACTCCAGCAACTCAAGTACTATTGCGCGTCAGCGAGCTCTATCGAGCTTCAAGCCTAGAGTCCAATGGCTCAAGCACCTCAACCGCCTGTCTTAATAAAGCCGAAATCGTTTTCGTGGGAACACCAACAGTAAATACAGACGTGGCGGAAATTAAATTATTTGCGAGACAGACACCTGCTACAGTTACTGTCACCTCTACTCCGCCTTCGAATAGTGGTGGAAATGATACCCAAACCATGAGTGGTGGTGCCATTGCGGGCATCGTAATTGGCTCTGTGGTCGGCATCTTGTTGTTGATCTGGGTGATACGCTCATGCTTCAATCTCGGCGCTCCGCCGCAAGAAAGAGAGCGCATGTACCATTACGTCAAGCCCGACAGACACCGTCGTCACCATTCTCGCCACAGTACCCGCCCCAGGAGGTACTCATATACCTCGGAGGTCAGCGTTCCACCACCGGTTGCCGATCCTGAAGGAATTAGAACGAGGAGCGCACAAAGAAACTACACTTACGGAGATGATAGACGGGGTCGAAGATATAAGAGAAGCTACTAGACTGATGTCTTCTGCGTAACGGCAGCCTCCCAAGTCGTTAGAGGGGGGCTTCGAAGAGCATTTGCTTCATGGTGATTATATATGCTTGTTTGCGACGACACCAACAGAGTTGTATGTGACGTTATATGAAATACAGGGCATATAAAACTGTGGTTATTGCATTGAGCGGAAATAAATGAAAAAGAAACGAGGTTTTGATAAAGATGTTTGCAAGTTTTTTGGAGCAAGACGTATCAGGCTATGAAGGCTTGTGTACTTATATGTAATTTGGTATTAAATGATGATTTTTACAACGAGTTGAATGTCTAGTTAAAGAAACAGATACATCACGATTGGTTTTCATTGATCGCTCTTTTCAAAAAGTATCGCCATCTAGTACAAGTATAAAGGCCTACATATGAGACATGCTGCACCGCGTCTTGTAACGTCAGCCCGCCTGCCTAGCCGATGCATCGTTCTCCTCAACTCTTGACAACAGTCTCTCAACCATACTCATAAACCTGTCCTTGTACTCAATGGGATCCGCTGTGATTGACATGGGCCCCTTATTGAACAGGAGGTTGAATGCCCCTACAAGACCCGTCATCATTTTTGCGTGCAATTTGTGCTTCGCCCACAAAAAATCCAATAGTACAGCCCGGTAAATCCATTTACCATCTGTTGAAGGGACCCCAGACCTCCATGACTGGCTTGGTGGCACGGTTTCGGCATGATCGACCACTCCCGAAGCTGATTGTTCCCCTACTCGATCTTTGGGAAACCTCACAAAGAACAAAGAGTAGTCTACCACATTTGAGTTGGAAAGAAACTTAGTGTCCTCGGAGAGTATGTCCATAAGCTCTTGCTTCATGAGTGTTGGTACGTGGACCTCGTCCGGGAATTGGTCAACTAGTCGATCTTTCACTTCATCCGATGCGAGCATTCCGCCGACAATATCGCGCTCTGGGAAGAAATAGTCATCGGGCTTCAGGTCGTAGGTATCCCACTTCGTGCCGGCATGATCTCCTTGTTCATTTCCCAGCCCGTAGAGAAGATTTTCCATGACGATATAATGTCTTGGCTGAATGCCTAAGAGACTTCCCACTGTAGCATGAGACGCATACAGCATGTCGGTAATTCGTATGAGTAGACTACTAGGGTGAGTCTTCATGTGCGCCAAATAGGGACCACAAAGCTCGTGTAAAAAGAAGTCGCTCTCGAAGCTCCTGTTTAGGGATTTAACTAGATATCTGCCATCACTGGTGTGGAAAAATGTCGAGCCGCTGTAGCCGAGATCGCCAGCAGGCTGTAGGTTTGGGTGATTTCCTTTGCTGTTTTTCCGAGCTGAAGTATTTGCCGCCCGTTGGATAAAGGACGCTTCATACTCTTCCTCGTCCAAATCCCAAAAGTCATGGCGCATGGCATGGAAATCGGCATGATGATATCGTGTCAGGTCAAGACGAAAAAGGGAGAAGAAGCCGAAAAAATCACTGAAAGCTCGTCCCCACGTCCTTCCCTTTTGGCGATCAGTCTCCTTGTCCACGGCTCTTGAGATCGCATGCGTAATGGCGGCTAAGCGCCTCTTGCGAGACACCATGGCTCTGGAGCGACGCCACGTCACCTCTTTTGTCTGAACAGACCCAAGTACGGGTGAGAAGCGTTACAAATAGGTGGACTTGTCGTGAAGCCGTCAAAATCTCCGATCAAAGTCTTTCTATTTTCTATATCAAATGTCGGTACTTGCGATATTTTAGGGCTACAAGAATAATGCTTGATGTTAGTAAAAGTAAAAACTACGTCATTGCGAGGTCAGTCCTAAACGAGCCATGAGCGGGGTAATGCCTTAAGGTGTCAGTCAAGCCTAGCTGTCATGTGAAATGGCATTTTCATTGTTCAACAAGTTTCAAGGGTACATAATTACTTTCATAATGATAGGCGTTCCTGTCCCAAAATGCTTCATGGATTCACATTGCGGGAACTTGCTCTTATAATGCCAGTCTGTGCTTGTGCTTCGAGACAAACGCATTCACGTCAAGAGAACATAGACGTGATCGAAAGACGAGGCAGGGATAGAGCATATCAGTTTCCTTACGCTCAGTCCTCACCCCGAAGCTTTGATTTAGAGGCGTAAATAATTAATCGATTGATGGCGCAACATGTTCAGGATGGGTAACATAGGTTAGATGCCCGCATGATCTCTCTCACCGGACAGAATGCTCCGGCCGGATAAGTCTAATAAGGTGCTAAATAAAATTGCGACGTGGCCACGCCACAGAAAATGTTAGACCCCCTTATATTCGTACTATGAGATACACCTTAAGCATCTAGATGTACGGCGTACTCTCCTCTTAAGCGTTCAACAGCATGCACTGTCGCATAATGTTCGACCAGACTTCCCTATATACCGTGCAACCTATTCAAGGTATTACGGTTTCAAAGCAGAAGATATACGTATCTCTTTCGTGTTGGTGCCTCAGGCATAAATATTAGGCCCACAGATGGATGCAACCAATCAGAGGTTGGCTCCGCACGCAGTGTTTCGTGTAGGCCTGCGGCTTGCATGTACAGACAGACTCAAGGATCCCGTGGCAATTTTTTTAACAACTTACCTACCTATAAGCTAACACCACGTCTGCTCACTGTGCATGTTCTGGACTCTTTCAAGCTGTCTGCCTGCTCAGGTTTATCAACAATGCCTACATCTTTCGTGAATGATGGAGTTTGGAATCATCAGCGGCGCAACCTTTTGTTTCGAGAAGTCTGAGCTCACGTACAGCACGGTGGCAAACTAAACAGCACCAGGCAAGCCACAGCCACAATGACGGTATGGACTGGGTCGAGCCGCTATCTCGGATGAAGATCCCTCTATTCTTTCTTTTCCGTCTGGCTTGAAAGCTTTTCGCCGCTAGTGGGCGTAGTGTTTTTGTTTTTTTTTACTTCGAAGCGTCACATATATCTTATGACGTCGGTTGAGCGTCATCTAATCGAAACCTCGAGTCATCTCGGTTACTGGCAGCCATAACGAGTATGCAATCGCGATTTCACCACGAGATGCGTCAGCTTAAGAAGAGGCTTATCCTTCCGTTACATGTTGAGATCAGTCTTTAACATTGCCTAATGTTCGACTTTCTCGTCCCGCAACACCTTGGATTTTCTCTCCAGTTGAACAATTCTCAAAATGGGCTATCCCGACACCTTTACTGGCTTCTGCGTCGACGGACCCAAAACATGGAACCAATTCCACGGAGAGGAACTCAAGCCAAAGCCTTTCGGAGACCATGATATCGATGTTGAGATTGCAGCCTGTAGTATCTGCGGCTCGGATCTGCACACCATTACAGGAGGATGGGGAGATTACACTGGGCCATTGTGTGTCGGTCACGAAGTCGTCGGGAAAGCAATCAAAGTTGGACAGCATGTCCAGAACCTGAAAGTGGGAGATCGAGTTGGTGTTGGTGCCCAGGTATGGGCCTGTCTAGAATGTGATATTTGCAAAAGCAAGAACGAGAACTATTGCCCTAAGCTCGTCGATACGTACAACGCCCAGTATCCCGACGGCAGTCAAGCTCACGGAGGCTTCGCATCGCATATTCGCGCTCACGAGTATTTCACTTTCAAGATACCCGACGCGATTGAAACAAATGTTGCTGCCCCGCTGCTTTGCGCCGGCATCACTAGTTACTCGCCCATGGTCCGAGCTGGTGTTGGCCCCGGAAAGAGAATCGGCGTCGTGGGTGTGGGAGGTCTTGGGCACCTTGCCATTCAATGGGGCAATGCCCTCGGAGCTGACACATATGCCATTTCACATTCTCCTGACAAGAAGGATGATTGCTTAAAGTTGGGTGCAAAGGATGTTATCCTCACCACAGACGACAAGTGGGCTGAACCATGGAAAGCCAAGTTCGACTTTGTGATCAACTGCGCTGATGTCACGCACAAATTCGACATCTCCCAGTATTTCTCAGTTCTGAAGCCCGGTGCCGACTTCCACATGGTCGGACTTCCCGACAAACTACTGCCTGAGATGTCAGCTGAGTTGTTCATTGGTGGTGCTCCCAAACTGACCGGCAGCCACCTGGGGAATCACCAGGAGATGAATGCTTTGCTGGAGCTTGCTGCCAAGAAGGGAGTCAAGCCATGGGTTGAAGTGATGAATATTTCAGAGGAAAATTGCCAAGCTGCATTTGAAGCACAAAAAGCAAACAAGTTTAGATACCGATGTACTTTGGCTGGCTATGACAAAGCTTTCGGGAAGGCATAGGTATAGTGCATGGGCGGGCGAGCATTGCCGGAGTCTGTATGTAAACAAAATAACTGGTTGTGGCTTCTATTCGAGTCTCCAATCAATTTTGTTTTAGAAGACTTTGGGTTATGTCTCGCTGTAGCTGGTATATCTCAGTGAGTCTCATGCTAAAAGTAAGGTACAATAGGTGGATAAGAGGTTTTCAGACCTGCTGGCTCTGGTCTGAATGTTGATAAGAATCTCTAATGCCCTCTAGGTTAGTTACTCAATTCCAATAGCCTTAATGATTACTCGTTTTGGCTTGTCCTGTCGAAGACATTGTGAATTGACCCGAACAGGGCTTCCTGATGATGTCGTTGTTGCTAAGCTATCAACAAGCTTTGTTTTGCGTCTAGCCGCAATACACATGGTCGAAAGCGGTGCTTAGCTGCTCAAAATTGCAGCTGGAACAAACCCCTTGCCCAGTTGTGCAGATCCACAAGACAGGTTAATGTTGCTCTAATTGGGTTTGTTCTCTTTTCCCCAAGGCTTCCGGTCGGCACCTCCGAATCCACGGTACGTCAGAGCCACGTAGATATGTATACCATGAAGAGCCAACATCGTTAGTCTCAGTCGATAATTGTCCCGGAGCAACTTGGCCCTGTGCTGCTCAAGGTGAGAGGGGAATTTCAGTCGCTCTCAAAAACATGCTCATTGGCTGAACCGCCCGGAATTTCCTCCGTAACACGACGATGTCCTATTAGCACAGAACCGTATTTTATCCGCGGACGGACGAGCGTAGTAGCGGCTATAGGACGGGCCAAGTCTCCTCGACCCTGTCAATCAAATGAACACCCTTTGAAAGATCAAAATTACGTAACAAATCAACGCCGCTACTAAGAACGCGGACTGCAACGACCTTCATCCATGCATGGCTTGCTCGCCCTCGCCACCGCTGGCAGGCTTGGCAAGCGGGTGTTTGGAACAAGAATGAGGAGAGTAGAACCATCTCGATTCCCCACGAAGGGCCCTTACTCAATTCCACATCATCCCCAGGGGAACTGATGAATTATCGCAAGCGTTTTCTGCAGTGAAGCTTTCTTATCTACACAATCAATCGATCTGGTCTGTCTCTATGACAATGTCTTCCGGGATTGACTCTTCCCGCTTGATCCAATGCATGTGACCTCTATAAGAAACATCTTACATGTGGCGAAGAGGGATGGTCAGTAAAAAATCTCCATTATCGTTGAGAGGTCTTTGCTAACCAGTACGATGTTTAGCAGCAGCACAAGGCATAGAGACAGATTTCAGTGACAGAAACGTCGCCTGCCGTCATAACCTTCCAGTCATCTTAACCCTAGCCCACGGGCTTTAAATCGGCGTTTTTCAAGCGTTACGATCTCCCGCCCTTGGCTGAGAAAAAAACAAGAACATTAAGAAATGAACCAAGCCGAATTACAACAAAGCTACCTCCTTACACCACACAATACAACCCCTCACGTTGCAGACATTAGCAAAGCAAGTCGGACGCATCCCGCAGAACTCGAGCCTACCTTGTCAGATTGGACTACTTTTGGCTCATACCTCGGGTTCAATCACTCCTGTTTGCTGGAGATTTTGCACGTCCCCCTTGCATCGGAGTGCTTCCCGCTTTGTCTTCTCACCGGCCACTTGTTCATCCGTGACTTGGAGAAAGGCGGAGGTGACTATTTCTCCGTAGCGCTCCTCGAGGCTTTGTTCTGTCTAGCTGTGCCTCTTTTAGTAGATGCGTCTTTCAGTCCACATAGACAAATATCCGATACGCCAATTTCTCCAGGGCTTGATGACGACCTGGCGTGGATCGTGGCCGCCGCTCTCGAAGGAACATCATCCCCTCTCGGTATTGCTGATACACAGGCCGCTGGTGTACTTTCGCTTTATTACACTAGTCAAGGGCACACAAAAAAGGGTCTGAATTTAGCGACCGGTTTTGTAAAGGCAGCTACGCGACTCTGTATAGCTCCGTTTGTAAAGGAAGCAAGAGACGACGAATATAGAAGAGCAATTGCTAGCACTTACTGTGGTGCCGTCTCACTACATCGGTACGTTTCAATTCGATATTGTACGAGCCTCCTGAATGGAACTACGGCATTTGTATGGTTTGTCTTGATTATATCCTCCCCAAAGCAGTTTTCTCATGTCATTTATTGCGGTAGGATTCTTCTCCTGATCCGAGACTATCGAAACGGAAACATTGGCTCATCACTGAGCGACGAAACGATCTTCCACATTTACGTCAATGGTGAACCCTTTACAATCGATCTTCAGGGTATCACCCTAGGTAATTGGTTATGTCCCCGTAAATGTCAATACATCGATTCTGACCAAGCTTCAAGACCAAGGTTATTGTTTAGACGACCATGATTCAACCACAGATGGAATTCATCTGTTGGCAGCTAAGATGTTTCAGCTCATCGAATGGGTCTATAAAGCTCGTTATCAGGATGACATGAATGGTGATGCGTCTATTCAGGTGACCCACATCTACTCCAAATTCCCCAAGTGGTACGCATCTTTGTTTGCGCAAATGACACGGTATCCAAGAGGGCTACCGTTCATTGCATTCTTGCAGTAAGTTGATCTTTATTTGTCAACACATCGAGATTCGGCGTCTCAGGGAATTACTGAGCATCGGATTATTCAGTATTGTGTATCATTTTTGCATCCTATGTCTCTTGACGCCGTTCCATCACGAGCTACGTCACCTCAACGAATGCACGATTCGACCACGGGAAGTATGTGAACAGGCCGCGAAGGCAATACTGAGCCTAGCCGAGACGTACGATCAGATTAAGAAGTCGAACAGACTGGCGATTCTTACACCGTTCTTTGTGTCCGCAGCAGTTTCATTCCTTAACACAGATGCCAAGCGACCGCAGTATTAGACAGATTATCAGACAGGTTTGCGGATTCAGATGTTAACAAGGAAGTATCGTACATGTGCCTTTTATTGCACGTGGAAAATGTCCCTCGAGGGGAACAAAGCGGTAATGCTTCCGTCGTGTTGTGTCTTCAATCTCTCCACAATCTTTTCACCTTCCTGATGCACCAGCAGATTCCCGTTCCCATCTTCCGGAAGAAGCGTAATTGGTTGAACAACGTTCAAGCATCACTGTTCGGCGCTAGGAGAAAGGCTTGGACTCCACAAACAGCTACAAGATGATGCGCGCACAACCATTTCCCACGCCCTCCCACACAATCTAGCTGTTAGGTGATGTACAAGAGTGAAAGAGCAAGGGCACCATAGTAGTTCTTTTCATGTTAGACGCTACGTAGCTACTATATTGTGACAGTATCGATCTCTAGCCTTGTTGTCTTGATTATAGTTATAGCTACTTCTTCCGTATCTAAATCTGTATCTCTTACTGTAGGTGTTAATGCTTGCGGGATCACGCAAAGATGGTGAGGACGAAGGTTTATGAGACAGCAGTTATTGATGCTATAGGTAGAGTCTGGTGCTTAAATATATTAGTCTCTCACCTCCCGCCTTTTCAACTCGGAGCGTGCCCTAAGTGCCGTACTAGCATCCTCCGCAAATTTACGTGGCGCGCCATGGAGGCATCAAATTATGACTGTGTAATATGAATGATTAAGCCACATATATGTAACGGAGTTGGGGTCTACCGCTTTTGTCTGCGCGGAGGCAGTAGCTGCTCGATTCCTGCAATCACAGTCACTCGGCAAGCCCTGGGTACTAGTAACACCACAGATCGTACATCTGATTGTTTATTAGTCCTTACATCGTTAGAGTAGTGAGATTTATCCATCATATCGTAATAGAAAATAAGTCCTGAGTTAGCCAGTGCACCTATGAGGACTAAGGGGATGGATGGGGCGGTATTTCCATTTACGTGCGAACTCTCCTAGTATGATAAAAGGTACCAGCAATTTCCGCATGCACACATATATCTCTTTGATGCTCAAGACTACAGTTTCGTACTGACTCACTTTTCGTCGCCGGCGGAGTAGGGTGACCTCGAGTGACCTCTAGTACTGTTGACAGGTGTAACTCATAGTCATTGAATTGCTTAACTATCCACTGAGATGGCACAGAGTGCCCTATACATACCTACCAGATATGTTGTGGTGTATCCACATGTACCCACGTGATCCCTAAAGTTGATTCTACTAGCCTATGTTGACAAGGTACTGTCTCGAGTACGGGGGGGTCTGAGATGTGCCATGTAGCTCTTTGTAGCTCGGACCGCTGGGACTCGCATCGTCTTATCAACTAGTATGCGCGGACTTCAATTCATGTTTTTGATTGGCTATGTCGGCACAAAAGTGTAGTCTTCATGAGCACGCGCCACCACGGGCTTTTTTTCGCGGGAGCTTGTCGTGGATGTTTCGCGGGAGCTAATGTGAAGATGGGGTGGGTCCCGCGATCTACTAGTTGCGAAGTCTCGGCCCAGGCAAGGGGATAACCTATAATTAAGCTGATCCACTTGGAAACGCGATTCCTGCTGTTTTCGCAAGTATACAGCGTGTCTACCTAGGTACCTAGAGTATAAGTAGGTAGGCACCCATGTAGTTAGGCCTCTGGCTGCTGTACTGGCTGCTACAGACTGCCGCTACAGCTGTCTTCTCAATCCTGGTAATAGTGATAATGTATATAGTGGTGTAGAATGAAGAGAAGAGAGTAATTCCTTATTCATCTCTATAGAAAGCTCTAATCAGCTTCTGACAATCTCTATAAGTTCCATGCCGGTTGTATTATTAATTATACCTTTGACGGTACTAAAGGAACGAGCTGATCACGAGTCCCACTTTTTTTCGGCACAACTGTGTTTGCGCCGGGACAAACAGTCGGTTACCAGACTCTCTAAAGCGTCAAGGTCAAGGCAAGGCGTGGCTACGATGGTGTGACATGGCGACTTATACACAGCCGAAATGCTGGTTTTACATCTATCGCAGCCCAGGTACATAATAAACCTAAAGCACACCAGAACTCATATTGTCTGGATTGCCCATTCCCTGCAAGTGTCCCGCTTGCTCCTTCAACACTGCTGAAGGAATAGCCACTTTTACGGCGTAAATAGTCATCCCGTTGCGTTGCCTATGCAAAGGTGAAGAGACTCATACAGTGAGGTTCGCACGCTACAATGGTACGTTCCGCCGGCTTTCATTGGCCAACAAGCCAATTCGTGACGTCGACCCAGCTCACCAGCCGCTGGCCCTCGCGCAGGGCGAAAAGCGGGGTAGTTGCGCCCCAGCGGCGCTGATCCACCGGTATCGCGGCTCGTCTCGTACCCATCGACATCTTGGCCTTTTCATGTCCCTAAGGATGGCTGCGGCGGTCGCTGTCCTGTCGTTATCATATGGGCACAACAAGCATAAGACAAAAAGAGATGAACGGGATAAATGCGATGTTGCGTCAAAGATGAAGCCGAGTTTTAAAAAAGTTGTGCTCGGACCTCGACTTACCCTAGACTTTTCGATGACCCCCCACTTGGGGCCGGGTTTAATCTGGATTCGCCGCTCAGCCGTTGCCTTGCACCTTTGTGTCTGCTGCTGTCTTACACGAGAAGCGCACAAACTGCGCCAATGGCACTTGGACACAATTTTTGGCCGAATCATTTCCCTTGGGAAAGCCATTAGAGATGTCCTCCTCTCTCTCTCTCTCTCTCTCTCTCTCTTGACATAAAAAAGACCCGTTATTGGCCGATTACTATAATTATATTAGGTGTTGTCGACGTAGTGGTAGCAGCTGCTGCTAATACTGGTTTACACAAGCACGGAAATTCCGGCTTCAACAACTGGCGTTCAGTACTTCTAACATAGCCATTCAATGTGGCCCATATCACCTTTTCGGCAACTTTATGCTGACAGACCTGCACCAACATCGACGAGAATCTTGACCTGGTTTTCCTTGTCGTGAATGAGAGCCTGGAAACCTTCTTCTACGATTTGATCTAATTTGATCGTCTTGGTAATCATGCCAGCGGGCCTAATTTTACCTGTTGTGGTTTGTTAGCAGTCTTGTCCATGACGCGGCAGAGATAAACATCAGCAGGATTCTCACCCGTTGAAATTGCATCCAAAACGGCTTCAAAGTCACCGAGGCTGTAGGTGGCGCTGTCAAATAAACTTAGCACAGGTTGTGATACGTAGCACAAGGCTTTCATCGGCGGAAGAGGACATACACCCCCATGTAGCTTCTCTCTCGGAATACCAAGCCATTCATGGCCAAGCCAGCCCGCTTCTCCCAAACTGCAATGTTCACGAGAGTACCTCTGGCTCGTAGAGCTTCAAAAGCAGCGTCGAGTGCGCCTTGGGCGCCGGCACAGTCAAATCCAACATCTGCTCCGAGCCCATCGGTGAGTTCGGCTACTCTTGCTATAACGTCCTCTTTGGTTGGGTCAATTGTATGATGGGCTCCGAATTGTTCAGCAAACTTTCTCCGTCTGGTGCTGACTTCGCAAACAATGATGTTCTTGCAGCCCCTTCCGACTAATACCTGTGTGACGGCAAGACCAATTGGGCCAGCGCCCAGAATCAGGACACTGTCGGTGTCTCTATATGGAGAGATGTCGACAGCGTGCCAGCCAACAGCAAGAGGTTCCACAAGTGCGCCCTCCTCAAGTGTTACGTTGTCGGGAAGCCGCTTCACACAGGATTCAGGAACAACCATGGTCTCGCAGAGACCGCCACCCCATCCGCTGAGGCCAACAAAACCATTGCTATCGCAGCAATTTACAAGACCTCGAACACAGGAACGGCAATTTCCGTCATAGATGATGGGTTGTACACAAACCCGGTCACCAGGCTTAATGGACTCTACTCCCTCGCCAACCTCTTCGACAATACCGGAGAATTCATGTCCGAGAGTCAGCGGCAAGGTCTCGTTAGTGATAGGATGAGGATGGTGGGGCTTGGGAATCAAGTTCGCGCCGCCGAGGTATTCATGCAAATCAGAGCCACATATTCCGCAGAACTTGGGAGCAATTTTGACCTTGCCAGCACCAACTTTGGGAATATCAATTGTATCAAGCCGAATATCGCCTTTGCCGTGAAAACGAACAGCTTTCATGGTTGCCGGCGCTTTGCACGCTGAGACGGCCGTGGCACGGATAGTACCCACGATGGTGGAGTCTTGTGTAAAGGTTTGTGTTGCCATTATGGAAAATGTGAGAGTGGGGGTGGGAGAGTCCGGAAGATGAGAAAAAGAATACAAGACGAGCTTGACGAGGAAGATATGGCGAGAGCTCGGGTCACAATGTGAGCAGGCAGATGTATATATACATAAACACAGATCGGCCACCAGTCGAGTGATTGTGTGATACGAGATGCCCTCATCGAATGATGGAGCCGCGGTAGTAGTCGCCGTTACTGTCTTTGTGGCTCCGAGAACGCTGACGCTTTCCGTAATGATGGCCAATGGATAAATCAAAGGCATGGTCTGGGATTAAGTTGATCCATTGCCTGAAGCTGTCAGGTGAACCACTGATCTTTTCAGCTACCACGGGGTGCCGCGGTCACGAGGTGGCAAGGGGGTAGGTAGCTGGGAGGGGGGTGCTGGGGAAGTGCTGACAGCAGGTGTCAAGGGGATTTGGGAGCACGAAATGTGGCAGCGAGCTGGGGCCTCATTAGCTTCTGCAAGCATCCCATTGGTGTGCTGCGCTGATAGGATTACTAGAAGCTAGAACCCCCGGTTGCCTTGCCCGGCGTACTGGGCCGTTGCCCCCGTTTAGATTGGGGGCTGAATGTCTTTAGGGTGAGAATGAGAGTGAGATAGATAGAGCCTTAGCAACCTAGGAACCTAGCAAACTGGGCAACCTGGACAAGCCTACTTGCCTAATTACCTAGTTAGTGGCTTCGACTTTGGACACTGCAGGAACTGGTCTGGGCGATGCTCGATTTCCCTATTTGGGTAACACGGTCAAAAGTTGGGCCAGCTAGCTGATGAGGGAAGGGGTAGCTAGCTAGACTTTTGCCTTTCAACCTCCGACCTTTTGACTTTTGACTTTTGTCGGTCATCTGTCTCAACCCTCGTCTCTCTCAACAAGTTATCGTCGGGTCGTCGTCGGACCAGCCGGTCGGACTCGCACGGCCATAGCTCTTCCCCATTGCTTCCGCGGCTGGATCAATCGTTCGCCAAGCATGTCGGTTTCCCTAATCTGGGACGGCGCAAATGCCGTTATACGAATGCCTTGCTTCCAGATACCCAATCTTGGGGTCTCACTGTTTGATGAGCAGGTAAAACGGTCCTTAAGAAGCGAAACGTCCCCAAAACCATGTCTCTGGCCGGAACAACTTTCGAGGTTTGGAGGTCGAGAGGTGCACCACCTTGACACCTTCTCATGGCCCCGGATGCACATGTGCTCACCCGCTCCACTTATCCTCATGTTCTCGTCATGAGATGGCTGTCGCCTCGATGCAATGACGATGCAGGTATCTTTTGCTCCGAGCAGGTCGCAGCATCTGTGGCGCGCGCGGATGGGTGGATTCTTGCCTCTCTCTTTATTCCGCCCACCCCATCCATTCCTTGGCGCCGTCGTCGTCGCCGTTGACGTTGACGTCGACGATGACTGGCTGCATCCGACGCCATCCTTTGTCTTGCATCTGATCAACCATGAAACGGAACATGACTGCGAGGAAGACGAATTGGTGGCTTCATCCCTCCTCCCCCCCTCTCTATACAAGAATGCAAATCCGGCAGGCTATTATTTTCGACCGTATCCAATCAGCACTTCGCTTTCTGATGGCACACACCACACCACGCACTGCCAGCTGCAGAAAGAAGCGCAGCCAACCTGGAGATCCGATCACAGGGGTAGTGCTGCACGCCTGGAAAACAAGATGCGGAGAATATCATCAGCTTGCAACCTGTTTGCAACAGTTTCGAGGGTCGATTGACGGCGACCATCAGGAGTCTGATGCCAATCAGCCATTCCGCGTTGCATTGCTGACATCCTCCGCAATGCGCGTGGCGAAGGCGACAAGCAAGTCACGAAATAGCTCGTAAACGAATGTGAGCTAGCGCATATAGAAGGTACAAATATTTGCGACTCCGCCCATGTTACTCCGCAGATCTTCCCGTGAGAAGAAGAAATTACTCCGGACATTCATTGTAATGAACAGGAGAACAAAGAGCTCTTGAGGTGCGAGTATGTGGAAGTACCATGGAGAGGCACGGTGTGGGTCCCGTGACCTTCTGGTCGCCTTGGCACCCCGGAGTGGAGAGGACCAAGAAATATCATGTCAACTTTGTCCACAAGGAAGAAGCTCTCGCAAAGAGACTATGAGATGGACTCAATCAACGCCCCTGTGACTTTAAGTTGTAATTAAATTTGCTATTTCTTGCTACTGAAGTCATTTTTGTCGAATCCGAGCACTCATCACGGTAAATGTTGCTGTGAAATTGCATAGGTCAGGTTGATTGGCCTACGTAAGAGCTGGCGAAATTCTTCACCCGCATGCTACCTGAAGTACCATCGCGCGCCACTCCAATTTTCGGTAAGAGCTCGGTGATAGCTGCCAACTAAGGTCTTGGAAAATGATAGGTTTTTTTTTTTATTTTTTTTTTTTTTTTGGTGATTTCTAAAGACTCCGTTAGACCTTCCATCTCACATGACACCGACATGGCTCCAGAAGTTCATGTATTGGAGCACCCCAATTGGGTATAGTTAAGTGGAGCGTTGTATAGAAGACCTGTAGTTAGTGTAGAAGGATCTAGAGCTAACCCCAAACAGCGCTAGCGGCCTACTTTAGGCTATAAAGCCGCGTAGAATTTGTACGCAATTTAAAAGCAATTTTCAGCTTGAACTACGCGTTTTATACTAGGAATGTGGAGTAGCTAATTAGCTTCGTTAAATACTTACTAGGTTCACTCTCGACGCCTCGCGCTATATCCAATTGGGGTGATCTATTACATGAATTTGTTCCATATGCCGGCGCCCTGACTTATCTATAAGGATGTTTCGCTAGTTAAATCCACTAATCTAGGTTACTTTATACCGCAAGTAATTTATTAGAGGCCAGACGAACTAAACCCTAACTTTAGGAGGAATAATAGGTTGCAAGACCTATTAGAATTCTTCCCTAGTAATAGTTGTCTCTTTTAATCTAAAGCTACACTCTATCCTAATAAGGGCGGTTGCTAATTACGTTACTGCAGTAATATAGTGCTCTATACTAGCTTGTAGTATAAATAATAAATCCTAACAAATTCCGATTTACAAATAGTTATATTACATACAACCCTACTAAGCCTGCTTCTATAACTAATGTGTGCACTACGTTGCCGGCCTAGGCAGTTCCCAATCGGGTATAGCTAAATAGATCGGACTTACTATATTAATGATTTTAATTAGTTAGAATATAGGAGAATCACGTGGAAGTTAAACGTTCCACAATATACCGGTATCAGTCACTGACCTACCGTTTAAACCAATCAAAGATTAGGCAATTTCTCTCGGCCCACCCTCCATGCCCCGCGCTATACCCGATCAGGCGTTGCGCAGGCCGGCAACGCGGTGCACCAGTTGAGGTCGCCCCCATCGAGTGAAGGAGGAAAGTGGACCAGTACGGAAGCGTAAGGTAGCCTTACGAGATCAAAAAGACAGGTAGATCCGCAGGACGTTGACAGATTCATTCAATCCTCAATGTCTACCCTGCTGTCTGTGCTGGGGGTGGGATTACTGTCACCCGCGTGGCTCGCAAGCTCTAACGAGACAGGACAATGACAAGATAGACTCGTAGTTACTCTGTCTGTGACGGTGTCTGGCTTTCTCAACATCAATAGCCCATTATTTCCTGTCATCAGAAGCCGGATCGGCGTGCGATGGTAGGTAGATCTTGCGGAGATGCTGCGTCTAGCGACATAAGATCTACAGTGAGTTTCGTCGTAGTGGAGTTTCTATGGACCCCCTCAAGTACCGATCATGAACTCCCCAGTATTAGCACTTTTGCGGCGTCATTAGTTATGCTGTCGAGGAGATGGTGCTGTCCCTCTGATGTAATAATAGGTCGCCGAACCCACACCACCTTCGATTCATGTTGTGACCACACAATATAGATGACACAGACAGGATGCACTCCGTATCTTCCGTACGTTTGGAACTTGCTTGGACTGTGATTAACGTGAAGTACCCTGAAGCCCTGCCAGATTTTATTGGTCAGTTCACGGTCTTCGCACCGCCAAAGGGGGATATCGCAACGTAACTCCGATGCCTGCTCCTCTTTTTAAACTCGCCAGGTCATCTGACCAGCCCGAGCCAAGCACTCATCTCGCATGTCGCCAATGTCACCGAGTAATAATCAAAGCACAATTTGGATCCGATTCGTGTGATGGCGCGAGATGGTGATTGCGCGTGATGAAGCACATTTGGATGGAATAGTTATCCCATTCGAGGCACCCGAATTGAAACGTAATAAAGCACATTTTTACGCTTGACATGAAAAGCATGTCGCACCTCAGGACCTACCTTCTTTTTTGGGATCATGCTGTCGCATCGGTCAACTGGACCCCAAATTTGAAGCCGTTGGAAATTGCGGCTGGTTATGCCGTTGCTCGTATTCCTCCTTGCTCGCAGAGATTGATGATATTATGGGCTACCGTTTGTGCGGCCGCAAAGCTCAAAGCTACAAGTATTTTTTTTTTTGTTTGGAGATTATATAGAAGACTTGCTCTCCAATTGTACTCTCACAACCAATTGGCTTTGCCTCTAGGCTTGAAGTAGCGTTGCCGTCGAAGTGAAGATGTTTGGCGACATCATTATCAATTGTCGAGCCTGTCAAACCAAAGTAGTCATTCTACAAATAAATAGCATAGCTTGTTGTCCCATGTATGCATGCGGGGGTGCTGACGGCCTTGGTTTTTACAGGCATGTTACTGCGCGTGGCCCTTCCAAATCCGAAGCCATTCCCAGACATTTCTCAGCTGATAAGACTACAGTACAGGGTCGTACCGACCCCCTTTTTTTTTTCTTCCACTGGCTCTTTGTGGGCAACCTTGGGCGACCCTTTTCAGCTCTGATATCCCGCGAGATTCCTGGTGCGGTTGCGACGTAGCTCTTTGTAAATTGCATGTCTTACAGTACTTATACCACAACTTAAAATGGAATGTAAGAAGAGGTGCTTTTTCAAGCGAGAGGGTTGACTGGGCCGCTATCGTGCCGGTACGAAAGTATAAGTCTTCAAATAATATCGGCACCAAACAAGGAAGGACTGTACAGCCACGACATACAAAGTCCGGTAGTCGGCCCATAAATATCTCATCCACGAACATCCCGCCGGATGCCAGTACCAATGAAGCGCCACATCCCGAGCCATCTGCCGGTTGCAGACGAAGGGGGCATTCCGCCTCATCTTTTGCCACCCGTCCCCGACGAACTTTTTTTTTTTTTTTTTTTTTTTTTTTTTCGCACGCCGTGTCCATCGGCAGAAAGGTATCACAGTATCCGTTGATCAGCTTTGTTGACGAATGTTGCCGAATTATCAACAGTACGCAGAAATATGGGGCCGTGATGCATTGCGGCGGGAGTCACTGGCAGCCTGTACTTGACTCCTCTCGTTTCCCCTTTCCTGAGGACCAATTCATCTGTAAGCTATTTTTATAAGTATACTGGGTCTACCAGTAATATGGATTCCTGGGCTTCCTCTGTACTCGTATAGCTCGACAACCCAACTTTAAATAGCATCTTAGGCGAGGCCCAACAAAGCTAGGGTGGTTTACATGACCTCTCTGGAGGTTGATGAAGATGCATTTTCTCAACTCTGGAAACTCGCGTGTACGACAGGTAGTTATCTTATCAGCGGTTTAGGCAAGGGCATCAATTTGGGTAAGTCAGTCCGTACGAACATTACTATCGTCTATCAATTGATCCACTGAGAAGCACGCGACGTGCGACAGGCTCGATATGAATGACTACATGGCAAACACCCTTCGCTTCAGAGGCAGGTGGAATAGTTCTTTCAGCGCCTTGAAGATACAATATATTCAGTCTCCTATATATTCAAGTGAAAATATCTAGTCCTGTATCTACCATTTATAAGTCTTGCTGATTCCCATTAATACCCAACACCATGTCATATCTGAACAGGTTGCAGTGATGACCACAAGAATTTCGAGTGGTGAGGGTCTTGTTGATTTGATGGAAAGGTCCCTCGTGAAGATCCCAGCAAAGGTCTTTACCCTCTGCAGCAGGCTTTCTGTCATAGTAGTTAGATCTTTACACAGCAGAATCTCATCGCCTAATTTCCGTATTTCAAGGTCTTGATAACACCTTCGCGATATGGTGCATTGCCATACAGCACGAATCTCAATGACTAATAGCTAGACGAATTGCAATATGAAGTCTGCTTGGAAAGAAGGCTGAAAATTATGTCTCCAACGAACCGGCTTTATTGCTGAAGATGCAAAGCAGGAAGCTACAATTCCCCTGCTTGCCCTGGCCTTGCGGTAACACAATTCTAAGGTAATGCTCTGCTTTCCTGATTATCCGGTTGATAACTTGGACCTAACTTCAACCAACGAACCAAGAACGAAGTGGTGGATTTCCAGGGCCAGGGTTAGGATCTACGGGCGTTGTGGTGCCCCCTCCGCATCCAGAGGTCTGCGACTTGTATTTGTTGCGCATTTGTCTAAACAGACATGGTTGGTCTAACATGACAGGGGCTCACCTTGGGGGTCAAATGATAGCGATGAATGTTGATCGATCGTCGACCTTAGACTAATCTAAAAAGGAGATCTTGAGGTGTTAGATACCAGCTCATACCAAACGCGAGAGAAAAGGACTGTGTACCCCTTATGTAAGGAGGTCACACTAGCGTGCCCTACCGCCACCACCGGTAGCGGTAGCATGTGCTCAAGTGCCCTAATGGTACGCTCCTTATTCAGCGCTCCTGACTCATGCAGGCTACTGCGCCGAGCGACAGTTGAGACTACGCCTCCGTACTGACCCACTAACTTAAACCAATGAGAATGGCTGTCTCTAAGGGTGCGTGCCGCACTATAGTTACTAGTTCATACAACGGAGTAGTTTATACTAATCAGGATAGAAGTCCTGGCAATTGTCTAGCTCAGGTGGATGTCACTGACAGTTAAGAGCCTTCTTATTCAAAGCATCCTAGCGGCGTTCAAGGTCTCGATAATTGCTGCTTGTAAGGCCTGGAACATATTGCGATACTCGGGTCTATTGTTATACAAACTCATTAATCCAGTCTAGGATTGCTACTACTAGCTTACACGCTGTGGTATGGGGATTCAGCGCGTAAGATGTTCAGCCACATGCAGTACCTAAATATTACTAGACCAGACTCTTGGGTCATCATTAAAGTGGACGGGCACGTAGTTGTAGATGTACCAGGTACCTACCTAGGTAGGTAGGTACCTTGTACCTGGTAGTCTTCCGGTGCAGCCTCAGTGCAAGCCTCAGTGCAGCGTCTTCCTGTTGCCATCTTAGGAAATTGATCCCATCTCCCTTTCCTTTAAACCTCTAACTATTCCCCCAAAAATTATGCCCCCGTTCGACATGGCACGGTTCAAGGCAGCTAAAATGGCTCCTTCTGATCACTTCTGCTCGCAAAATCTCCAACGGCATGTGGAGTGCGGAGTACGGAGCACCTACTGTCAGGCTTGCGCTCCATGTAGACCTGGCGGCGGATGCACTATTGACGGGGTAGGGCAGTTAAGTTAGCCACGTTCTGGCCCGCTGCCTCGCAACTCTCACGATCGGAATCTGGCACAAAGATCGGGTTCATCGAGAAACTGCTTTGTCATTCTGCGGTCCTGATTGTCCTGATGGTCCTGACGGTCCTGACGGTCCTGACGATGAGGTTCGAAGCGTTTTGCAACTTCGATCAAAGATCACTCTTTGCCGCCCAGGCCTGTATGACAATAAGACGCATTGCATTAGCTCGCGCTCAATATAGGTACGAGTTGCGGATGGGAGCATCGCGCTGCATGCTTTGCGTCGGGTCCACGATCACGGATTAGGGTCTGAACTGATCGTCAATTGCACCTGTCATGCTAACTATCTTCTTCACAACAGACTCTTGTCCTTCGGCCTCATCTGTCAAAGCGGAAGCGTGTAGTCGTGACACGCGCTGTTATTGCAAACAAATCAGCCTTCCCGAGGCACGTCTGCGATGGAGGCCACGACTACTTGCACCTGCTTTAACTCTTCGCCGGAAAAAATTACTCTCACCCCAGATCCTTGGGAGAGCTTCCCGCATGTCCTCCGAGACATTAGGCTAATAGAGTTACTTCGCCTCGACCGGCGCCCGACTTTCATCATAAATCTAGCCAGTACCGAAGCAGACAACACACTTGGGGACATGCGAATCGTCTACTGCAATCCCGCTCTTCAAACGACCGTCGATATTTACCGTCGTATTTCCGTTGACTCTAAAGCCGCTCCTGTGTCTGATCTTGGATTCCAGCATTTCAAAAGCTGGGCTTTCCGCAGTGAGGAAGCTTGCTCGGAGCAAGAAATTCCCTTCTTGCAGTATGCTGGTCGCACTTGGTCGCATATTACTCTGAAAGAAGGCTTTCGAATTGTCAGCGCTAATGGAGTAGTCTCACAAGACAACACTGGCTTCGATAATATCCCCAGCCGGCACGAAGCCAAACCCAAATTATTACTTGAAAATATCTTTCCTCACAATGGAAAAACTATTCTAGCTGAGATGCCGATTGTTAACACCCAACAGCAAGGCAAAACCTCGCTGACAGAGGAGCGGGTTTATTGCGATTGGACTAGTGTGCCTATTGAAGACGAGGTCGACGAACACAAGATTTTTACAAGATCAGTGGACTGGGCCAGTACCCCTTTAGGTCCAATTGACGAATGGAGCTGGGACCTAAGATCAGCATCTGATATGACAATGAGAACTCCTTATCCAGCAGCCATGTACTGGGGTCCTGAATTCATCACCTTATACAACCGGCCGTATGTCGAGCTTGCCGGCAAGAAACATCCGAGGCTTACCGGACAGCCATATCAGGAGGGCTGGGCAGAAATCTGGGACGAAATTCAACCGGTCGTAATGCGCGCCTGGAACGAGGGAGTTTCCACTATGAAGCACGATGATCGCTTGTTCATCTCCCGAAATGGATTTTTGGAAGAAACATTCTTCTCATGGAGCTTGGTACCGCTTCTCGGAAGTAACAATCAAGTAATGGGCATCTTTAACGCCGCATTTGAGAACACCCAGCAGATAGTCAACGAGAGACGTCTGCATACCTTGCGCGAAATCGGAGAGCACACAGTCACAGCTAAAACCTTCAAGGAATTCTGGTCGTCAACCCTGAAAGGCTTAGAATACAACGAGCCGGATGTACCATTTTGTTTGCTCTACTCTGTGGGCGAAGATAATGAGAGCGATGCTGCCTCATTCAACTCTGGCAGCGTTGGCTATTCTCACAATCTGACGCTTGAGGGAGCACTTGGAGTACCAAAAGGTCATCACGCAGCACCAGTCGCCCTTGACTTACGAACTCAGGAAGGATTTGCCCCTTACATGAGGCAATCGATGGCAGCAGGTGGCGTACCCGTCTTGCTTTCAAAGGACGATAAAACTTTGTCAATAAATCTCGTGGATGGCCTCGACTGGCGTGGCTTTGGGGATCCGTGCAGACATCTGGTTGTCTTTCCCATTAACCCCATCGCTGCATGGTACGAGGCAACTTATCCGAGGGCATTTGTTGTGTTGGGAGTGAATCCTAGAAGACCCTATGATCGGGATTATAAGCTTTTTGTGCAGCTTCTCATGAGACAACTATCGACGTCGCTGGCATCCGTGGTGTTATTTGAGGAAGAGGTCAGACGAAGCGCCAAGGCAGCTCGCCTAGCAGCAATCGATCGCGAGAACTTGTCATTACAGCTCCAGATGCGAACACAAGAGGCTGTTGAGAGCGAATACAGATTTAGCAGGTTGGCAGAATTCGCGCCAGTCGGGATCTTTATTGCCGATTTCGATGGTCGTTTTAGCTATTGCAACGACATGTGGTGGCAAATATCGCGTCAAAATCGACTCGAGGACTTTGGAAACACTACCAAGCATGCATGGATCCACAATGTCAAGGATGAAGATCGTCCAGCATTGCAGGCTGCATGGGATAAAATGCTGGTTGAGAAATCGACCATGTCTATTGAGTTTAGATTCAAATGCAGCCAACGCATTGGAGACAGTATCGTTGACACTTGGGTTCTCATGAGTGCGTATCCTGACAGTCACCAACCCGAGACAAAAGAATATATTTTCGGTTGCATCACCGACATCTCAATGCAGAAGCGAGCAGAACAAGTTCAAAACGATCGTCGTAGAGAAGCTGTAGAACTTAAGCGTCAGCAGGAAAACTTTATCGATATCACAAGCCACGAAATGCGCAATCCTCTCTCGGCTATACTACAATGTGTCGACCAGATTATGAGCAATGTGTCAGAGTTTTCTGATTATAGTAGTGAAGATGCGATCAAGAAATTGCATAATGACTGCCTGGACGCAGTCAATACAATCAGCCTTTGTGCCAGTCACCAAAAGCGCATCGTCGACGACATCTTGACTCTTTCGAAGCTCGACTCGAAGCTAATTTCTGTAACACCTGTTGACGTACAACCTCTTGTCGTGCTTGAACAAGTTGTGAAGATGTTTCAGCCCGAGATCCGAGCTCACAATATTAACTTGTCTGTCTGTGTCGATCAGAGTTATTATCGAAGCAGCACTGACTGGGTTAGTCTAGACCCATCCCGGTTACAGCAGGTTCTGATCAATCTTATCACCAACTCGATCAAATTCACCCAAAACCAGGTAAAGCGAGACATTACCGTGACAATGAAGGCGTTTACCGATATTTCGCAGCTGTTGCAAGAGGGTATTGCGTATCTCAAAAGAAGTGACTTCAGTCAAAGTCTTATGCAAGACTTTCGCGAGTCGGAGCAGGCCACTACACAGCCCATTCTTCTTCAGTTTACTATTCAAGACAGCGGAACTGGAATTAGCGATGAGGATATGAAGCTACTTTTCAGGCGATTCCAACAAGCCACACCGCGAACTCATGTGCAATATGGCGGCTCAGGGCTCGGTCTTTTCATTTCGCGAACACTTGTGGAAATGCAGGGCGGGCAGATTGGCATGACCTCTCGGGAGAACCAGGGCAGCAGTTTCCACTTCTACGTCAGGTGTGGGAAGAGTCTTAAGCAAACGTCATCTGCCAAGAAAGCCCTGGACATGCCCAAGGCTTTCAAGCCAGCGTTACATCCTAAGATTAGCGCTCAAAAAAAGAAGGCTAGTGAAGCTGTGCAGAGCGCTGGCAGTCTGCCCAAACAAAGCGAAACGGCTTCGTCCTCGAAATACAGTGTCCTCATTGTAGAAGACAATCTCATCAACCAAAAGGTCCTGAACCGACAGCTCACGAATGCCGGCAATAAGACCTACACGGCGAATCACGGTCAAGAAGCACTGGATGTACTAGAGAAGTCCAGATTTTGGATCGATCGCGCATTCGATGGATATGACATATCGGTCATTCTTATGGATCTGGAAATGCCTATTATGGACGGCTTGACCTGCGCGAGGAGAATTCGAGAGCTTGAGCGCCAAGGAACAATTATCGAGCATATCCCCATCATCGCCGTGACAGCGTACGCGCGGCCAGAGCAGATCCAAAAGGCGCAGGATGCAGGAATGGTTAGTGATGGGCCCCCTGAAGACAGGACCTAAAAGAGAATACTAAATTGCAATCATAGGACGCGGTTATGCCGAAGCCATTCCGCATGACAGATTTGCTTCCAAAGATCAAAGACATTGTAGACAGGTATAGCAAAAACGAAAATTCCGTGGCGGGCTGAGGAAAGGGTAATCTGGAGCGAGACAAGTCTTTTAACGATAGAGCTGGCTTGGCAATAGAGACAGCGTCATGGCCCCACAAGAACGACAGTCTCAAGACTATCAAGGCATGGATAGATTCGCATACTGTGCTGCGATGGAAGATGCGAGCTTAGCGTTGATAAACCATAACGAATGGGTTCGTCGATGTATTCGACAATAGCGCCCTAGAGCCCAAGCCCCAAAACGCTCACTAAACAGGATAGAGCCACCACAGTGCTGGTCGGATTCGAACCAGGAGGGGGCTAGAGAGTTCGCAAAATGCTGGCTGTCATGAGCAAAAATATCGTACGTCATGAAAAACCTCCCTAGTGGTTAGGTATAAACACGTGAAGCCTAGATGCGGTCTAAATCTAGCCTTGCACGATAGGGGCGACCGTACTGTAGTTACGTCTGGCGAGTGAATTATCTAGGTACCTAGGTACCTAGGGCATCGTTACCTCGGACATATTTAGGTTGGGTGAAAACGATCAAACACTTCTTATTCCCTTGCTTGCCGATTGACTCAGACGGGCAACTCCGAGGCAGCGTCCTAGGGCGGAGCTCCACGATGCGATTCACGCTCGATTCTACTGCCCTCATTACCGCCGCTCCTGGGACAATTGCTTTGCCCACACTACAGAATAGTTCTGCATCACCTTCCTCTTTTCATTCAATACGTTAAGAAGCCTGCCCTCATTAAGACCCTCCCTCCGGGGGAACGGTGTCCACACATTGTCGTTGCATAGGCCTTGGCAAAAGCATTTTGTCCGCAGCAGTAAGAATGTATTCATGCTCCAGTCAACCAGTGTTTGCATCACTATCTACTCACTAGCCAAGCAATCAGTATTATGTGAAGCTCAAGTTTCCAAGAGTACGAAACAGCGCTGGCATACTCCGCACCTGCACTTCCTACTGTCGGGGCTTCTCCTTCTTCCCTTTCCAAAGAGACATGAGACTCACGCCCGATAGACGTGCATGTCTTGCTGACTATCGAGGTCTCAGCGTCGGTGGCTGAACAGTCGATTGTCTTGACTTGCTGAAACCATTGTCGTTTTCCGTCAGTTTGTACTGGAAAGTGACATAGATGAGTAAGTCGTATAAGTGAGGCTCAGTATGTACGTCCTCGACACAAGCGACGTGGTAGAGGAACCGATCATGATGGGCAAGAGGAAGAGAATAAAATGGTAATATAATAATACTATAAAATTGCATCTCCATCTTGTAATATATGAGTATTAGCGTACTTAAATCGTACACCATAGTGACCCGTCTGCCCATCAATAAATTAGTTAGTGAAATGTGGATGGATGGTGCCATGCTCGTTATATCACATTACTGGTCATTAAATCGACCATCTTCAGTAAACCAGACCACCAGCACCACCCACATTTCAATACAACACAAAGTCACTATTGTTGAAGTAGGGGGTAGAAACGGGTACAGCCACCATCGAATCGGGCCGGAATGACACTATACGATGCATTGCCTAACTCCCAGCGATAATCGGAGAGGGCCTGGAATGTTCGCCTCGGCCGTCTCTGCGAACGGGCAAGCTAGCTGCCAGCATTGGAAGAGCGATTCGCCATTTTCTGCCGAAATAGCCGTGAGATTAAGGAACGGGGTGGTGAGAGTGCTAAGCTGCGCAAGAGCGCGTGGTGCCAGGGAGGCAAACAGGAGGATTGTGAGGAACATTGTGCACAGGGACATCATTCTGTTACTTGGCGCTAGAGTCGAATTGTCGCAGTAATTGATCCATCGTCCATAGAATGTATGAAGGCACTGAAGGGAACCTTGTTGCTCCCTCATGGCAGGGGCGGGGGTAACATACCTGACACCATGCTACCTGCGTGAGACACACACTGCTAACGCTGTGACAATCCTAGATGTTGTCAATTAGCAAAGTCACTCTTATTTCATCAGGTTCTTACAAGACCAGAACAGGTTAAGAGCATCACAGATTGAGATTATTACAATTTATATATGCTTATATGTCGTGCCAGGTATCGCCATAATATTAGCGTGAATAGTGTAGCGGTTAGCATGCATGCTTCCCAAGCATGCGACCCGGGTTCGAGTCCCGGTTCACGCATGTCGCCTTGTACCAGTGAATCCGCTGTGATTGTGTTTTTGGGTCGTCTGACAGATCTTTTTTTGGCCGGGGGGGTTTTTCTAATAAACATCCTGTGAATCGGATTCCCATGCCAACCATCGATTACCGAAGAGAAATGTAATTGTAGATACCTGATTATTTCAGGAGATGATAATCAGGAGAAACACAATGAGCACCCGTCAGAGCTGCTTTACTATTATTTGTGATTGCTATTTCACTACACAGAGTATACGTTCATCATTAATTATCCTATACGCCATTCTTTGACATAATTCTTTGACGTTACAGTAACATGCGCTCAGAAAGTGGTTGGTCTATAGGTGATTAGCCTCGTCGTAACTTGTTCTTTTCAAATTCCACCCTCCTCCTTCCAGAGGGACAATGGTCGTTTTAGTGTAGCCATGCGTTGCCGGATGAACGCCTTCCTCTCTCATAAAGCCACTTGCTGTTCAAACTAACACTCGCCCGCTTGCCTCCGGAAGGGCTTGGAGAGCCAGGATCCGAGAATATATTCGACGATGTACTCTGTGCAAGTGGGCTTGTTGATCCAAAAGATGGTCGCCGAGCATTACCTAGTCCGCCCAAGCTCTTCTGCAGAAGAGGACTACCCACAGGCGAATATTGTGATGCCGACCCTCCCAACGAACCTTGCACGATAGGACTCCCTTTGCCTGACAGCGGTGAGCTGGCATAGCTAGCTCTGCTGCCAACAGAGCCTGCAATCGAGGGTGTTCGCGAGTATCGCGGGGGTGTGCTGAACTTGGAGTCGCGAGTTGGAGGGGCTGATGACGGTGCAAGCCCCAAGAGCTTTCGTTGGCCAGCGGTCAGGGGAATATCAGCGAGGTCGTCCTTTGCTCGAACGAGTGGAAGGCATGCCACACAGATCTGAACAAATGGGACGATCTGAAAGATGAACCACGTCCAACTGAGATATGTTCTAAAAGTGCTCGAGACGCTAACAGGCAGTGGGTTAGTCGTGTTACGCAAGATGGCGGTAGCGGTAGTATACGTACATTGATGGGCTAATCTTCAGTTTTGCGATTATCCGCACTGCCCACAGCGCCAGTAGCGCAGCGAGATTATAAGCAATCTGCCTAACGTTCTTTTCAGTGAAGCTGGCCGCATTTTGCCGTCTCGTGATTTCATTCAATCGAGGATGTCTCCAGGTGCCGGGGCTGTCTGTGACGGGAGAGGCTGTGATCGGTGTCGTCTTGACGGGGGTCGACATGGCGGATGATTGCGTGAGATACTTGAGTCAGGTTCAAGGCCCGATGCTGCGGCCGGAAGCTTTTTCTTCTTATAGGAAGGTAGTGTGATTGATTGATTGATTGATTGATGCGAACTTGAGGGCTCAACCAGGCCCAAAAAAGACCAAGTCGATATTTCTGCCTCTTTCAATCTTCACTGCTGTTGGTTAGTAAATTCTTTGGGACGTGGCCGTGGTGTCCGGTGAGCTGTGCTCAACCTCGTGAGGAATCGGGGTATTTGTTAATGTTGGATGTTGACCGCGAGGCGCGAGGATAGCTTTGCACCAAGCCGACGCAGGGGTCGAGGCAGAAGCGGAGCACGGGCCACACAGCCAGAGCCGCAATCACGCCACGCCACATTAGTTGGAGAGTACCAGACCAGACTCTAAATACACCAACATTCATCACGGGAGCGCAGCCCTGATGCATGTGGCTTTAATGCCTGTGGCTTTTCCCTTGAAGCACGACATCATCAACTTTCACCCACGCTGCTTCTCTTTCACTCCCACCACTTCCAGCCACTGTCGTTCAACATTTCCGCAACTCTCTGGTCGTGCCTCATCAAAGCAACGCCCTCGGAACCCAAGCAGCCCACGCGAGCTACGATACATCCATGACTATGCAACGTTGATTCGAAATCGCCTTTCGCGAATACTGCCATCCAACTAGCCAGCGTTTTCGACGTCCTCTCTTCGCTCCGCCGTCCCGCGTGCACCCGCGCACGAGATTGCAGTCCACGCACACAGTTGGTCTCACCATGGCTGCATCACCAAGCTCAGTTGCCGCCACTTCGGACATGGAACCACCCAGCTCTCCGGCTGCGCAAGACGGCAAGTCGTTTGCTTCGCGCGCTGTCAGCGATGACGAGGACACCCAAATGGCCGATGAGCCCGTCGAGCTGCAAGAAAAGCCAAGCCGCGGCAGGGGCAGAAACTCGGCAAAGAGCGGCGATGCACCACATCAGGTTGGCAAGATTCGTCATTTGAAAAAAGAAGATGGCGAGCCTCTCTGGAGGGAGGATATCCAATACGATTTTCTCAAGGCCGTGTTCGACAACGAGCAAAAGGTCTTCACCAATTCTTATGATCCGAAGATTGGGAAACAGTGCTTCGCGGATCTCTACATAGACACCATGTCCCGAAGCAGTAAAACTAGCAAAGTACTGCGAGATAAATTGCTGAGTGACCGAGACGCTGCTAAGGGTATGGCCATGGTTTGTCTGCTCGTCAATGTTGGTCGCATGAACACGACGCTTAATTGTAAGCAACCTCTACATTCTCGGCTGCCCTTCTTTCTTCTTCCTTTCGATTCTGACCCCGCTGCCATCTAGTCTTTCCCGAGATGAGAGCCCAGCTCAGAACCTATCACGCGATCCCATCTTTGCAAGCGCACCAAGATGCCCATGCATACAAGCAACTACAAGACGCCCCTCGCCTTAAATCTATCTTGAAAGGTGGCGCCGAGGATCGCGAAGAGCCCAATTCGCTAGACAAGATCAAAAGGGTCGATGTTCCGCGAACCAACCCGGTCAACCTCATCTTCTCCATGTGCCATTCTGCACAAAAGGTTGCCGAGCTCCACTTTCCTGATCATCAGGAGTTTCACGACCTCATCATGAAGACTCACTATAGCAGTCAATCTCGAGCAATGGCCTTCCTCTGGCTGATGTGGTTTTACCTCGAGTCCGATTTCACCGAGGAAGGTTGTGAAGAGAATCCATTTGGCGCCGGCGTTGACTATGGTCTGGATGTCGCCAATCAGGGCGTTCCCGAGTTGATCGAAATGACGGAGGAAGAACGAGCTAAAGAAAATGTGGACAGCCTGGAGGAGATCGAGTTTGGTCGAGAAAAGCAAAAGACGCGAGCCAAAATTCTCGAAATGGATCAAGCCTACCTTAACGAACGGGAGACGAAGCGAGGCAAACGTGTGGCCAATATTGATGACGGACCAGCCATTCTGCCTCGCATACGCCCGTCCAAGCATGATTCGGATCGAGATAGCACGCGATCCACGCCACCCCCTCGTGTGTTAGGAAGAGGCGGCCGTCGGGGACTTGGCCTCAAGTATCAGATTTTTGAAGGCTCGTCTCCTGCGAGGCACGGCTCAGAAGGTGTTGGGTCCAGAAAGCCCCGCCCTCCCACAGCACATCAACTTGCCGTCGAGCGCAATCGAAACGAACGCGTCGAGTACATCCTTGACCGAGGTTTGCGAAGGCAGCACCACAAAGGTCGCAAATCCCGCCGTCAAGAAGGGGCTATTTACAGGGCGTGGAGGAGATTACAAGCTTCAGAAGATCCGTTCAAAGACAGCGACGGAGAAGACGTCGTCATTCGCAATATATCCAACAAGGACAAAACAGCCACGTTTCGCGAACAAGGGCTCGGTGGCCTATGCCTTCTAACCACTGAAGAGGATGACTATGGCGAAGAGGTAAGCGCATATGCAGCGGCTCTCAGACGATCTTCGCGACGACTTTCACGTTGGGCAGGGCAAGGGCCCGAAGTCGGAGTGGTGGCGCCAATCAAGAAGCCCAAGGTGATGGCCTTGCCCAAAGAAGGCAACACCGGTGACGATGTGGATGCCTCTCCTGTTAAGGATGGCGAGGTCAACGGCGATATAACCATGGGGGATGCAGACATTGAGGAGAATGCTCTCATGGATGACATGGATGACGACGTTGACGATCCAGACAAGACCGAAGTCCTGGGCGATTCTGACGTGGAGTAGGACTTTGAGAGTTTCAGAGTCAGGGCAGATGGTTGTCGTCTATCGAGGCAAAACATGTATATCTAAGGGGATATTCGATTTCGTACCAACGTGTAGCAGAACGGCAGTTTACACGATTTGGCTTGGTTCCAGGGAGCAATTGCTGGCATAGCTTCAGTATATTATCACAAGAGTCTTGCTGTCTCCCTGTGTTGGGTGGGTGTTTCCGGAGTCTGTCATTTAAGGCGCCCTTCGGCCGTTGGGGAGGGTTGATCGGCCATAATAGCGAGAATTGACGCATCACCTCTATGGTCGTGGAGCACGACGCGATCTTCTATGCGGGTAGCGATAACTTATCATCTGAGTCTTTCAGCCATTCAGCAGAAATAAGTGACTCTTTTTCGTCGCGCATTTGTGTGTGGAACACGTATGTGACCCATTGCGGTGATGGCTTGTCAACGTGAAAGGAGTAAAGCGCAGGCCTGGTAAAGGTCTTTTGGGTCGAGATCTCCAGATGCCTTCAGTGACATGACGCCGTATGACTGTGCGCTATGTAGCATATTAGCCAATGGACAGTATTCTGCTCCTTAGTTTATCAATTAGTCAATCGCGTAGTTGCCATCACTTAGGGATCATAGCATCTATAGGGCCTTGGGATGGTAGTTGGGCTCTACGAGACCCGTATGCCAGCTGAAATTTTTCGGTATTATTGGCGCGGAGAGAGCGGCGGACTTCCTTCGGATGAATGGGCAAGCAAATTTCCCACCCGGGCTTTCAAATTTCCAACTGGATCTAACCAGATCCTGTAACGTCATTTTCAGTGCTCTCTCTACCTAAAAGTACCTCTAATGTTTCTTGTTGTACTAGGCTACAATTTAGCCGTCTTATGCGGCTATAAGGCCCTAATTCTAGTGCCTCTTGCGACATGCCTATCTTCACCACAACGCACACATTAACTATCGCTAGAAGCCTTATCCTTACATTGCATTATTCATTATAATAAGTCCTCTTTACAAACGCGAATTTATCTCTTTTAATAAAGCCCTTGATGCATTACAGCAACAACATTGAGCGCCCTTTTATACAGAAGCAGCTTAGCAGCATAAAAAGAAACATTAGAGGTACTTTTACGTAGAGACAGCACTAAAAGTAAAAGTGATCTTACTGGATTTAGTTAAATCCAGTTGGAAATTTGAAAACTCCGGTGGGAAGTTTCCGTGCCCCGGGTGAATACCTAGGTAGGTACTTAATTAATCAACAGTACGGAGTAGCGCCCTTGAATTATTTTGCAAATCTACTTGCAGGGGTAGTTGAAGCCAATTAGATGTCAGCCTAGAGATTAGCAAGACATAGAGTGGAGTTAATAGATACTTTAACTTAGCGGTAAATTGTATGAAGAAATAAGTCTTGATAGGACAGGGCTTAATCCCTGCTTATTCTCTTGTACCTCTTTAACAGCAGTAGCCACGCTGTTCCCGTGCGCTAACTGCAGCTGTTAGCGAGTACACAGAAATGGGGCAAGTATCTTTGCAAAATAAAACAGGGGCTGGAGTGTACTTCCGTATTTCCCTCCGGGGGCCCTCCAGGGGCCCTGCTGGAGGGCCGCCTGCAGCGCTCTATGGCTCGTTGCTTGTAAGCTAGCTTTGCTTGTTGTTAACTTTGCCTGCGGCGCTCATCTCTTTACACAGCAGAATCTCACCGCCTAGTTTCTGTACTTTTTAATTAAGTGTTTAACAACACAAGTACTGTAAGACTGAATATTGCGATACTTCGAAATTTTACTAACTAATAGCCGGGCAATTTAAGAAGCATCTAATAGAAAACATTACAGAATTATTAACTCCACCAGGACGCTCTTATTATATAGAGGCAAAGCCGGAAGCTGCGCTCCCTACGCCTTGCCTGAACAGTAGGAAATCGGAAATTTGCCTCCCCTTGATTGTCTCTCATCCCGAACAGGGATTGGTTAATTAATACATAAACTCGCTTGCACTGCGAAAGAAGTGGGGCGCGGCACGAGTACCTACGTACCTAGAGGTCACACGCCGCAATGCAAAGCACTTCTTGTTAGTCTACAAAACCACAAAACATCACCCATCTTTGCATCACACACGTAGTCCCTGCCCTGCCCGCGGCGCACTCGACTGGAACATCAAAGCCCGCTCGCCATGCCTTCCAAACCCAAGCGTTCCGGCCCCAGCTCGGCCAAGAGCCCGTCTGGCTCGCCCATGAGGTCGCTGCTTGGAATCTTGGGCTTTCTAACAGCCCTTTTGATCCCCATGTTGTCCCTGGCCGAGAAGAGCCTAGACAACTTTTACGTCTTCAACCCGGACCATCTCAAAGACGTGACGGACAGGGGGCTAGCCACGCACGGGAACGACACCAGATCTGTTGTCCGGTTCATCGTGGACGAGCTTCACAGGACGCATGGCGCGTACGTGAATGTCAACGAGGACTGGGTCTTCAACAACGCGGGCGGTGCCATGGGGGCCATGTACATCTTGCATGCCAGTACGTCAGGCATCGCCCTTGCTTACTGTTCCCATAGCAGCGCAATACCTGTAATTTTCTATGCTGACGTTGGAGCAGGCATCACCGAGTACCTCATTATCTTCGGTTCGTCGCTAGACCACGGCATGGTAAAAGCATGGTAAAAGCAGGGGGGGGGGGGGTTTGGGTTTGAACGAGTTCTCAGAAAACTAACAAAAGACGGGGTTTTATAGGAACGGCTATTGGCACAGAGGGCCACACGGGCCGTCACACCGCAGATGATTACTTCCACGTCCTGAGTGGCGAGCAATGGGCCTACGTGCCGGGCGCGTATGAGCCAGAGGTCTATCCTCCCGGTAGCGTGCACCACCTGCGCCGCGGCGAGGTGAAGCAGTACAAAATGCCTGAGCGGTGCTTCGCGCTCGAGTATGCCCGCGGGTGGATCCCGCCCATGATGTTCTTCGGGTACGCGGATACGCTGACGAGCACGCTTGACTTCCCGACGCTGTGGAAGACGACGCGCTTGACGGCGCGGGAGATGATTGGGAATCTGCTGCGGGGCAAGTTCTAAGCTTATAGGTCATGGGGCGTTGGTATGCGAAGTTGTATACCCAAAATTTTGTAAATAAGATGTCTGTGATTATCATCCCGGCCGTGAGAAGTGAGGCTGTATATAGCTAGAGTGGATGGTGATGGATCGTAGACGGTGACACTATCTGTGTTGTAATATAGATGGATAAACTACACGGTTGGATGAAAGAGCTAGGGAACAAAGCGAGCAGCAAATTACTAGGAACAGGTGAATTGGGGACACTGGATCTAGTATAATTCTACTTGGACATGCACTCACCAGGTACGCAACGCACAAGGTCGACAAAATTACCCGCGACATTGCGCCTCCATCGGTAGTGGTGCGATGCCCCATGAATCCGTCGATACCTCGACACTTAATCGAGCACCTCCCATCTTTCTTGCCTCAATGTTGGAACGAGAGACGGGGACAGAACGTTCTATGGTCTCCTCTCCTGCTCATGGCTCGCAAAGTAGTCCTCGTACATTTACATCTGGTATTCAAAGTTGAATCTGCTGCTGCATCTAGCGACGTCTGACCTTGCGCCGTCTTGACTTTATGAGCAACTTTAATAGTAGTGAATAGAGGAAGGTCGTATTCGGACAAAAAGCCTCTGGTAAAAGACCTAGTAAAATCCTAGTGACGGTCTTTCCCTCTGTAGTTGCTATAGTAGCTGTTCTCTTTTACACAGCACAACCTCACGGCTTGTTTTCTGCAACTACTCTTTTGGTACTAACATCTTCGTGATCCAGTACATCACATTCTAAAACCATCGGCTAATGGCCGAACGATCAAATAAGAAGCATCTAATTAAAAACAACAGAAGATCACTGACTCCACCGGACGCTCATTAGAGACAAAGCGTGAAGCTACGTTTCTCCTTTCTTCCTCTGCTGTGTTGCATCATGACGCTCAACGCAAGGAAAGCGCCGCTTTCCATGACAATATTTATTGGCATGCAGCGAACCATGCATGCCAGCAGCGGGCAGTATCTACGCAGTCACTGTTCGAAATCCCCCCTAGTTTTATCTTTGCTTTTTCGTTTCAGTCGCCTGGCAGATACAAAGGGAAGTGGTGTCTTGCCCGGACCAAACCAATGTGTAATCCTGGTCATTGCGGAAAAAAAAAAAATAATGCTATCAGTTCAAAAGCGATGAAGCATATATTTCCGAACCACGTGTTGCATCTCGTGACTTCATACCAGCTTAAATGCTGATGTTGTTTATTTTTGTTTGTTTGTTTGTTTGTTTGGGTTTATTTTTTTTTTAAGTTTTTCTTTCCGGCGTTCAGTCCTTTTTCTCGAGGAAACTTGATCTTCAAGACTTTTGCATTTTACAAAGATACCCCGTCTGCAAACTCATTCAACGCCAAAGGAGAAGTCAGAGTCTTCACTGAAAGAAAGTCCATGTGCTATGACATATGATGAGTTCTTGTCTCGCTGGATAATGGCGCTCACGTTAATGCGCTTCAGAATGTCTGCCGCAGATGGTAGTAACCTCTATGCCAGCCACTGCTCCTCATCTCTCTTTAACCCGCGCATCACGAGACCCTCATCCTCGTCTTCTGAGTTGTCACTTTCGCCATCATCATGAATGCGAAGTTGCTCAACGGACGCTGTGGCCGCTTGTAACTTGTTGTCGACGTTCAATCTATGCTCGAGCTCGTCATCATCCAGCATCCATGTCAATCCGTTGACTTCTTCCTCGAGAGGAAACATTTCTTGTGCATATTCTTCCAAGCCTCTTGGGCCCTCCCACAGCTCGAGTGCTTCAGTAGGACAGCTGACCTCTAGCTTCATGTCGCCAAAGTAGGGAGGTTGCTTCTTTGGATCGGGTTCGTCCACTTTAAACAGTTTCTCCAGTGCCTCCAGTTGTTCTCGGTACCCAGCTGGGATACGTACTTTAATTTCGATGGGGCCACGGACATAATGAACAGGACGACCCACGCCGCGAGAAAAGAGTCGGCAAGCTTCCTTTGGCGACAAATATTCGTAGGCAAGAGCAATGCGGTGGCCTCTCCATTTAGTCGGCCCATCCTTGAATATCTGCAAAATCGCGGGGCCGACATCATGCTCGGCATCTAGCCAAGGCAGTTTGGCGTCTTCGTGAAAAGGCGCTTGCCAAATAAAGGAGCCATCGCCTTGTAGCTCCAGGCAAAACAATGGATACTTGAGTGAAGTGAAGTTGTTGTTGTATATACCCGTGTACACAAAGGTTGCGGGGAGTCCCACTTCCCTCACATACTCTTCCACTTTGTGCTTGGCTGCCCAAAGAGGTGGAGAGGGCCAATTCTTGTTGTACGCCGCATGGTCGGGCATGGACGAGTAGATGTAGTGCTGTACTCCGGCCGTTTTCGCGGCATCAGCAAGAGCCTTGCCGATTTGGACCTCGTCTCCATAGAACGTGGTGTTTATAAAGGCAAGCTGTGCCCCACGGAAAAGATCTGAAATCAGCTCATGATTGACACCAACACCAGAAATAGGGCCATTTTGGGTAACGTCTTTGTTCTCTTCCGTTGGTTCATGTCTAGTGTACAGCTCGCCAACAATAACCGTGACGTTCGGATTCGTCGAGACTTCAGTAGCGACCACACCCTGAAGATTTCTCATTTGTGCGCGGACACGGTAACCGACGGCTGTCGCAACACGAATAAATGAAGCAGCCTGACGCCCACTTGCATTTGTGACGGCGATGGTCTTGTCGGGAGTTGACATTAGTCTCTTAGGGGGGCGAAATGTTATAGAATTATTTCTTGAGCTGGCCAGTGGGGATGATTCTGAGTAGGAGGAGCGTGAGTGTTTGTGCTGTCTGCGGTAGTTGTTGGTCTGGTCGTTGGACACATGTATAGGAATGCTGGTAGCCATGGGGCCAGTGACTTGGGCCGGCATGGCTCTAGGCGATTGGAGGACTGATTTGCTTGTTGGAGTCTTGGTACAGCGAACCGATCAAATGATGATGTTGGCGGAGAAGATGCGCAAGCAACGATTGATCTGCTTTGCGACAGGCGAGGCCACCGCGATATCGCAATACACGATAGCCCACCTGGGAAGAAAGATGTGTCCGTGGGCGCTAGAGTCGTACTCGAGAGTCGGCGGGAAGCCCTCGATCCGATTGTCAAGGACAAAGTTAACAGCTAATTGCCAGTACGTAAAACTAAAGCGCGCCAGTGGGCCAACGATGGGGGGGACCACGAGAAGAGCTACTAGCCAATGCAAACGGCGGGCAACGGGCGCACAACAGGCGACGCTGGGGCGGGGTGGGTGTACAATTAGTCGCAAGTTGAAATTAGAATCGTGAAAATGATGTTAAGGCATAGACGCGGAGTGGTTGGGGTTGGATCACGAGGTCCTTTGTCCCAATATGCCAGAGACAGCCCTAATTGACTATATGGGTTGCGTGTACCGAACGGATGTCGACGATGTGGGCTGTTGTGGAGGTTTTGGAGGGGCAGAGAATAGAATGTCGCTATTGCATCTGGGCATGGGAAGGGGGAAATACGCAAAATGCGCTTGCGCTTGCGCAGAAGGAAAGAGATGGCGTGAAAGACTTGTTTTCGCCAGTGTCTCTTGGCGTGAAGCACGCAGTGAGAGCCCTTACTTCAATAAGAGAGGACTTTGCGACAAGGCTGACGAGTTTGTTGATGGGCCTGGCAAGCACCGAGTTTTGTTGAACTACTGTCGCAGACAACTGGGTACATGTACCGAATTAAATCGAATGGTGGGGTCCAAAATCAAAGCGGCGGTGGGAGTCGTGGGCTGCACTGCGATAAGAATAACTAGGCTTATCACACGATGATGTAACTCCGTAGTTGACGTACTATGAGATTAGCTTGAAGGAGAGATTCGACGAGAATTTTTTCCGCCAGGTTCACTTCACTCCTCGGGTGCCGTATGAGTTGTGAAGAAAGAAATCCTGCAACGACTGCACAAAGGAACTGATGATACGGGTCCAAGGTACCTAGGTACCTAGGTAGGTAGGTAGGTAGGTAGGTAGTGAGTGAACAAGGAGAAGGAGCCATGGCCGTACCTTCCTAATCACAATGGAATGCACGAAATGCATGATCCAGTTCCTGGGAGTTCCTGCTGCAAGCAACTCGGCATCCAAGACTGTACGCGGTGCTACGGTCCAAGTACCTGGATAGGTAGGTAGATTATGCTGGACAAGTACCTAGGCACCCTGGCAGAACCGGTGAAACAGACATGAACCCCGTCAGGCACGGCCATGATACTCGGAAGGGAAGAAAGCCAAATCGCGACAGCTTATCAGTGACCGGGTGGGTGCAAGGGAGAAAAATTCTGTCGAGTCTGGTCGGGTGGATGGACAGTACAAGTACAGTAGCTGGGTGAGAGGGCGAGCACTGTGAGTCTGGCTCTGCACCTGGATTGAATACTATCATTTTTATGTGCATACAACTTCCTCAGAGGTCAGAGGTCAGAGACGAACGCTTACATGATGCAGGGTGTCTCTCGGGCTCTCTCCCCGTTGGCCTCGTGACTCTGCCCACTGGCCACTGATATCATATTTACTAAGCACAGGTTTGTAAGCTTCGATGAGACGAAGCACAATGTCAAGATATGCCTCCACCAGCCCTTCCCACTGCCTGTAATATTTATTCATCAGTCGCAGGGCGAGGACCAGACGGACAGCGAGACCGTTACGGTGCTGTGGTCAAGATTGCAAGCAGCGGCGGTATGATCAAGACAGGTCGTGTGGATTTGCGGGCTCCAAGGCACTGGGTAGTAGGTGACACACTTCCCTTTTCTCCATCCACTCCAAAGTCTAGTTACTAGTCAGCCATTAATCCGTTTCTGACATCCATTTAATACAAAGAGGCTTAGTTTATCGCAAGCGACGCACGGAGCCCGTCCGATTCCCGACAGCCAAAGGTAGTTCCGAGCCGTCTGCCGCCGTCCCCCCCCCCCCCCCCACAACTGCCCGACTCGCGGCTGCAAAAGGTCACATGGTGGTTCCATTGCTTTCTTCTGGCTGCCATGTCGACACTCGACAGCCATGTTGCTGACGGACGACCTTCTTATACGCTTACACCTGTGCCTGATCACGGCCCAAATTGTGGCTGGAAGACGAAGCCGCATCTTTGACGACGATTTTCGTGGGAGTCACAACCTGTTCAAGAAAGAACCAGCAGCTGACACCGCCACCTGATCCCGACTCTCGACAGCCGACAGCCGACAGCCGACAGCTGACAGCACAGCTTCGATGTCGGGTCTACGAAATCAACCAACGTCCAGCCAGCAATGTTGCAGACGCGCAGTGAGTGCGACTATTCGCGCTCTCTAGTTTTGTAGTCTGGCCATGGGCCAAAGAGTTGTTCTTCACATGAGTAACTTCCATAACACCGAACTCGTTCTTCGTTTGCGGCGTTCTAACGAAGCATACTGCAGCTGGCGAAGCTCAATATTTTCAGCTGCAACTCGGCCCCTTGAACTAACTACAAGTCTATTTCGGCGGCAACAAGAATAGATCCAATCAAGCATGGACCTCTAAGCCACTCGTACATAATACTGGTCCCTCGTTCAACTTTGCGTGCCTAGGTACCTAGGTATGTAGAATAGGTTGCGTCAGTCCTTCCTGCGCCGCCATTATATTCCTCCTGTGTGGGACGGCCTCGTATCTGTTAGATCGTATTACAAGCGACCTACCACGCGGGTTAAGAATAATAAAGTGGCCGGTCGTTGCCCACAACCCTAGGCGCTTGACCGGCCTCTTTTTCTTGACCCGCGTGCCTATCTGGGTAGGTACATAGTTTTATATACACGCTAATTGGTAAGCGTACTCACAGTATATACTACTGAGCTGGTCCAAGTGAGACTGGAGTCGCGAAAAAAAGTCACAAGGGATCCTGCTAACATGTACGGCTTAGTAGCTTACAGAATTACAGTGTAAACTCCGCGCATCATGTAGGCGTCGAACTCGGCATTATCGCACCTGCAAGTATTTCTGTAAACAATTCAATGGTTCGACTGAATCTCTCTTCCGCACTTAAACCGTGCTTGCCTTTGTAACTTCTTTCTTTTTTTTTTTCCAACGGCGCCAGTTTTTTTAGATCTGCGGGGAAACAGGGGCACTCGATGATGCATGTCCTAGTACGGAATACTCCGCACAGGTCCGCCAACGACGGCACATATCTGAACCAATTCGGCCTACTTTGGGCCTACTTTGGGCCTTGCAGCAGCCAAGTCTTGCCCGGCCCACTTCGGGACAGTCGAGAGTCGACCCTTTCCCGGGCCCAGCAGAATGACACAGAAGCCGTGCCGAATTGAACATTTGTTTCGCTGTCGTCATTTCATCGAACAGTTCTCGATCTGTTGACTGGGAGAATCGACAAATGCAATGGTCCGCCGGACCATGTTCCATTGCTTATCTACATCCACTCAGGGCGTGAAGAACTGAAAATCGAGACATGGCGTGATTACCTTTTCCTTGCCAGCTCGACTGCCTGTGGTGTGGCTAGACCAAGTCAAATGGCGCTGGCGTTGCTCCGGAAGCTAGATTCGTTGCTATCAACTTGCTCCTGCATGGCATTTCGATCTCGTTGCTCTTTAGTCTGGTCCATCCATCATGGTGTGGCCATGTGGCTCTTATCGGCCGATTTTGGAGCTTAAAATCACGATTGGCTCAAGTTTCAACCCACGTTCAGAAAGCAGGTATTGTTCTGTGGACAGGCTCAATAATCACATGCAGTGCTTCTCATGCAGAGTGCTATGCTAGCAAACGATTTTGTGGTTTCCTGGAGGGTACATGATACGAACTAGGTACGTGTTTGTGGGGGAGGGGGGTACTTCGAAGCAGCATCATGGCATTTGTCGCGCGACGGATATCGGCCACGCAACTCTGCCAGGATAGGCTTTCATGATGGAGTGTGGCATGGCCCAGTTTAAGTAAAGTCCAACATATATGCAATCATGTGCAGCTACTCGGCGCTTCCCCAGATGTGCCTGTCCATATCTCCAGACCTGGCATGTGAAGGCTATCACCTAATGGTATCTTTTCGGCCCATGATTGATGCGATTCGAGGTTCAAACAAAGCGTACTGTGTGGTTCTGTGCTAGGGAAACGTCAAAATAGCGCTGGTACAGAGTCCGTAGCAAGGGTTAGGAAATAATACCACAAAGTAATAAGGCAGAAACCGGAGTGAGCCTGCGAGAAGCATAAAAAAGGAATTAGTAAGGGCTACATACCCAGTCTATGTCTTCCGCTGATTCTAATGGGAAGATTCGTGCTGCTGGCTGCTTGGCCACTAGGGATGGTGCAAAACCGGATGCTGAGGCTCCTATAACGAATGAGTTCAATCATCCCAAGTTAACGACGCTAAATATGTGCACGACATCATCCAACCCGTATGAAGACAAAAAAGTCCGATTCGGTAGAATAGGCTCCTGACGACGACTCCTTCGATTGGACGGCTGAGCCCGTGGTAGCTCGTATAGGTACTCGGCCAACCTTCTGCCAACGTAGCCTCGGATCTTTCGGTTTCCCCACGTCATTTGCTATGTCGTCCAACGACAGAAGACCGCTTGAGCAAGTTTCTGACTTCCCCTTGGACGGCTTCCTCCCATCAAAGTCGACTTCTGCCTAATGGCCCGGATGCTTCCACTTTGCGCGCAAATAAATATATTATCATAGCCACTATTGCAGCCTAGGACGATAGAAACCATGAAGTCGAGCCTAGCACTCCACCTGTCTTGGAATCGTATCTCGCTGCTGGTCGAGGAAGAAGATCGCATCTAGACACTTCTGACGGGAGTAAGCATTCCCCTTGTTCTGGGACCGTTTCTGCGACATTAAGTCTGTGAAAGAGTACAGCAGGGTCTGAGCCTGACGGACGATTCGACCAAAAATGCCAAGGATCCTGGACTTTTTGATTGCGTAGGCCATGTGCGTATGGCCATTCATCGGCCGCTTAGGAGGCAACGAGGCGGAATGTTTGTCAATATGTCTGTTCTGAACATTCGGTGATATGCAAGTGTCTGCTTCGATGTCCTGAAGCATGCTAGGTAAGCCTACGTGAAAGTACATAAGCAACTCAATCTCTACAGCCACGCTCCGCAGCCATTCTTCTTATCTCACTCTCGTACGGCGACACGTTTGCCCACTTTCAAGATCTCGATGAAGGCCCATCTTGAGGAGTGAGTGGATGCCAACGCTAACTGGATGTAGGAGTTGGCTCTGGGCCGCGCGGTTCAGTAAGTGTGCTTCGACGTTGAGTAGAAAAGCTGGAGCGTGTGTAGATGGTCGTGTGAACTTGTCCGAGACGAGTAAACACCGTGCGTTAGAGCGATACTGCTTGATGCGGTCACGGACGGAACGCGTAACAGGGAGTAGCTTGAAGAGTTAGGGCAAGCCAGTGGATGCAAACTGAGCTGGATCCAACCAAAAGCAAGCATACTTCTTTCTCTGAAGCTTGTGATGCTACTATGGAATGCCTAGATAAGGCGGACCGTGGATAAGGCGGATCGTTCTTTTGTAGAAACGTTGGTCTTTGAATCGAGTTATCTCTACTCCTTGCTAGCCCAAATCCGATCGAGGAAATCCTTTGTTCTAAGAAGCGGTTAAGTTGAGTGTGGCACACTGAGGAATAACGGATTGTAATGAGTCGATCGTCAACATGTCTCTCGGGATGTTGGGCGACGAGTTCGACTCCAGTGTACAGCACACCGTCAGTCATAACAGATGCGGACTAGGTCTCCTGCCTGCTCTAACCTAGCTATGCAATGCGTATCCCCTACACATGTCGTTCGATTCGTCCTTGACCTTCCGGTGAGGGCACAGCATTGTTGTCGCTCCGTACTTTCCCTTGAGATCCGCTTGTGCAATCCAGCATGCCCCTTGCCAAGCCAGCAAGTCTCTTCCACTGGGTGCTCATGTTCTTGGCGCGCGCCGCTTCTTCTCTAACTTTGGTGCGTACATGTGCGTACATGCGCCGGTCTGCGCGTTTCTTCTTCTCGCACTGGCCACATGTCTGCCGGGATCATAATCCAGCTTTCAGTTGCGACATGGGGACAAAGGCAAGGAGGCCTCTTGTGCGTATATGGATGATTCTGTCTCCCGGAGATGGGATCACGGGGCCTACATGGATGGAGTCTGATAACGTGGCTGGTGGCGACTGTGAAATATTGAGTCCAGGATCAATTGACGTAAGTTTGCTGAGAGCCTCGATTAAGTTATTCGTATTCGTGTGGGCGGGATTCGCAAAGCTTCAGTGGTGAAGTCGAAGAAGAGTAAGATGGCCAGCGTTTCATTGTGACTGCAGATGCAAGCTCGTAGCTCGCTGACTGGTGCAAATCCACTGACTGATGACTCTGCTTCCTTGTACAGCCACGCGGCCGCTAGGCAGAGCCGCCATCGGACTAATACAGTCTGGTATGTCTGGTATTACACTACATGTATGAACGGGACAGGGTCGATCGGTGTTAAGCTGCTCATCTCCAATGCCCACATGACAGCAAACCCATACCCATCAAGAACTAGACAGGAATGCAGGGTCTGGCCATAATGCAGAAACTTGGATTTCCACTCAGTCATGAAGAAGAATATTGGCCAAATCATCCGCTACGTGCGTACTTTGCTCTGCGAATTACAAGTCGCACCAACGAGAAATGGCATCACCCATCAATAGCAGCGGTCGAATCGTCATGAGCATCATTGGTATTAGAGGCATTTAAAGAGTTCTAAGAATGAGGAGCGTCCGGTAACCTCTCGATCACATATTTCCCCCTCGCGACACTCATCAGCGGTACGCCAGGGATCTTTCGTAATCTCTGCTTAAGCGCCTTGTCGTTTGTGCCCACAATGTATATCCTGTTCTTGCTCACTCGGTCTACTAAGCAGTCATCTGCATAGGTACCTTTGTGATCGCAATCTAGTCTTGTCCATCGTTCGTCTCGAGCTACTCGCAGAGCCAGTCTGTACTTCGGTCCCAGCTTCTCTAATTCCGACATGACACACGACGTGATGATCGGGTTGCATTTAGCGTATAGGCAGTCCATCATTGACTCTAATAGCGATAGCTTTCGCTGAACTGTGTGACTAAGAAAATTGGTGTCTACCAAGACATTGTACGCTTTCACATCATTAGTTCATCTGTACGATGCATTGCTCCATTGGTTCAGGACATACGAGGAACGAGAGCTGTGTTATGTTGGAAGAACATGTTGCTAGGCATTTGCGGCACCTCGCGAATAAGATCGCCGTTAACAGTCCTCTTTTTTTTTTCCTGGGCTTCGGCTTCGGATTTCTGCTGGTTCACTTTTAATCTGGCGTCACGCTGGCCCAACACTCGTTTGACCTGTTGTGGTACATCATCAGCATTTTTTCCGACTGCAGCATTGCTTATCGATAAGTGCATACCTGTCCAAACTTTCTCGTTTTCTTTGCGACACCCATGGTAGTAGCTGCGAGAGCTGCTGCCTAACCTTATGGGAAATTTTGAACAGGGCTCACGCAATCGCTCTATCGTTCGGAAAGTGTTGCGACAGGCTCGTGTTGAAGTGCTGTTGAATCTCGATCGTGTTCGCAAAGACTGGTATGTTGAGAAAAAGTCCCGTCAATTTGCCGCCGCTGCGTCTGAAGGCGGTGGCAGGTACTTTGTGCACGGACCATCTCCAAGCCCCATCTATCTTGGGTTAAGGACTGCCAGCGCCAGCCCGCTACGGTAGACGCGCCGTGTCGCGTAAAGTGACTGAACTGTTCGTTAATCTATTCACATCACCAATCACTGCCGTCATGCCAGCCAAAGCCGAGGAAAAAGGCGAGTCCTCAACCGCTGCCACCAAAGCAGCGCTTGCATCATCCTCGAATGGGTCACCAACTTATGAGTTGCCGTGGTGAGTTGGTTGGAAGGCCGTCACTCGACATTAACAATGCTTCTAACCCATGCGGGTAGGGTTGAAAAGTACCGCCCTGTCTTTCTGGATGATGTGGTGGGCAACACAGAAACAATTGAACGATTGAAGATCATTGCAAAGGAAGGAAACATGCCTCATGTTATTATTTCGGGGATGCCTGGCATAGGTAAAACTACTAGCGTTCTTTGTTTAGCTAGACAACTGCTTGGAGACTCCTACAAAGAGGCTGTCTTGGAGTTGAATGCGAGTGATGAGCGAGGTGAGTTGAAATTTCGAGATTCGGAGACCACCCTTCTTGGCTTACTGAGAAATTTGCTCAAGGTATTGATGTTGTTCGTAATCGAATCAAGGGTTTCGCACAAAAGAAGGTGACGTTGCCTCCCGGCCGACACAAGCTCATTATCCTCGACGAAGCAGACAGCATGACGTCCGGTGCGCAACAAGCACTTCGCCGAACTATGGAAATTTATTCCAACACAACTCGATTTGCGTTTGCCTGCAACCAGTCGAACAAGATTATCGAGCCACTTCAATCGCGATGTGCCATTCTGCGCTACGCCAAGTTATCTGATGCGCAAGTTGTGAAGCGATTATTACAGATTATTGAGGCTGAGAATGTTGAGTATAGCGACGATGGCCTCGCTGCTCTGGTATTCAGCGCAGAGGGTGACATGCGCCAAGCGATCAATAACTTGCAGTCAACATTTGCAGGTTTCGGTTTCGTCTCGGGCGACAATGTCTTCAAAGTCGTCGATTCTCCTCATCCCATCAAGGTGCAGGCCATGCTGAAAGCATGCTATGAGGGAAATGTAGATTCTGCATTGGACACATTGAGGGAGCTTTGGGAGTTGGGGTACTCAAGCCATGACATCATAAGCACCATGTTCAAAGTGACAAAGACGATTCCAACGTTGAGTGAGCATTCAAAATTAGAGTTCATCAAGGAGATTGGCTTCACTCATATGAAGATATTGGAAGGCGTTCAGACATTGCTCCAGTTAAGTGGCTGTGTTGCACGACTGTGCAAGATCAACATGGATCCAAAGAAGTTTGAGGTGGCAGCGAAATGAAGCGTGTAGGGAAGCTGCGGTCGATGCATAGTACCGGCGTTAGGATTGGATTTGGTTTTGATATGGGGGGCAGGAAGGAGCACAGCTTAACGTTGAAGAAACGGAAGTTTCTGTGATGCGCAGTTCAGCCAGATGCTCTAGAATGAATGATGTTGTGACAAGAAAAAAATATTACATTAGATAGACGGCCGTTTTCAGGCTTCAAGGGATCACTTGCCCCCTTCATTTTTATCGTTGCCAAACTCTTCCTCATACCTCTGCCACTTCGCTTTCTCTCTCATCCATCTCCGCTGCATGCGCATCTGATATTCATACTGCCTAAGGCGCCAATCGGCTTCGATCATGCCCCCCAATACCATACCCGACATTTGCAGATATCTAATTTTCCACGTCAGCTTTGCTTCGCGCGAGACAGTCGTGTTTGGATATACCTTACACTTTGAACTGAACCGTGGTTCCACGGTATACTGGGGAGCATACATAGCCAATGCCTCCGAGAATAGCGGCTCCGGCCCCCCATTTAGCAGCTCCGATAAGAGCTCCTTTACCTGCCTCCCAAGCGGCGTCCTGCGCCTCTTCCGATTTTAACGGATCGTGTGTTTTCATGGCTGTGTCGCGCTTCGTAGTCAACTACGTCAGACGGAGATGACTAATGCCAGCAAGGTACTATAACTATCATAAACTAGCAAGAGAAATGCTTGTAAGCCGATAAACACATACTAGAATTTAAAATAAATCTCCCACTACCCAAAACGAACATCTTCCGACGTCGTCGCCGGACAAATTGTGGATACGGCGAGCTATGTCGGAAAGCAGGAAGTTGAAGCTTTCGCGCAGCTCTCATGCACAGCCGCCTTCAACTGGAGCTTTCGGCTGGGTCCAGCTCCACTTCACCCCGCTAAATGCACCAACAGCGCCTACTGGCATAACCCGGGCTCCACAATGATCAGCCAAATCTGTACAGCCTGGCAGCATGGAAAGAAAATTTAACCTCTTCCTCTCTCATCCTCAGCCTTCTTCTTGAAGATGACACGACACCAACTTGCTTTGACCGCGCTGTAGCTCTCTAGCCTCCTGTATTGCGCTGCTGTCTGTTCCCGAGGTTATCTTCAGACTTGCCGCAAGCTTCTACCTGCATGCATTGTGATACTCGGGGCTGCAAAGCTACTTCGTAACCTCGGTCTTGTTCGTTGATCACCAATTTTGAACTAGGATGGACGTCGCGCTGGAAAACTACATGCGGCTACCGCCCTTGTCCAGGTGAGAACTTGCTTCTCCAACGACTCCGGTCTTTTTACTACATTTGGCTAATCATGGCTTGTTTGCGTTAAATAGAACTATCGCGACTTACACGTTTCTCGTGTCTATTGGCGTGGTGCTCGGCATTCTACCGGCTCACTACTTCATATTCCATCCGTTGTACTTGTTCAGGTTCCCACCCCAGATTTGGCGCATAGTGACGTCATTTTTCATGGCGTCGGGAGGCATCGGTCTCTTGTTTGACACGTACTTTCTGTATAAGTATCTGAGCCAAATGGAAGTTGGCAATCCTCGGTTCCCACGAAAGGAAGACCTAATCTGGTACCTTATATTCGTGTGTGGAACAATATTGGTAAGCTCTAGTCGTGCCAATTACCCGCGCTGTTCTTATTTTCACTGCATCATTTCTTCGTACTGCGTTGGACCTGTGATTCAGAAACAACCAGAAAACAAACCTCATGTAATCTGCCCGGACAGTGTAGTCTCCCACTTCTGTCACGGTTCCTGGAAATGAGGAAGATCGCCCCTGCATTTCGGCTCAGTCCATCATTCGCAATCCGGACTGTTCTGCGATGTAGGCATGGTGGGATGTCTTATGGATGGCTCGTTTGATTCCTAGTCACTCGGGTGGTTTTTTAGCTCCCTACATCTATATATCTCTCACTTGTATTTGCTCGTCCTGTACCCTCCATCAATGAATATAGCCCATGTATTTGTAGACATTTCGGAAGCTGACTCGAGCTTCAGGTCGCCAACCACTTTACTGGCTTCGGCTTCATGACCTTCCTGCCTGCGCTTATCATGGCCATGGCCTACACAGTAACCCAAGAGCAGAGCGGAACTAAGGTTATGTACATGTTCGTAACTTTGCCTGCCCAGATGATGCCCTATGCCATGCTTGCCATCAACCTTATCTTCCCTGGCGGTGCTATGAACCTCTTACTGCAGCTTCACGGACTATTTGCTGGCCACCTCTTCGACTTCTTGACAAAGACTTGGCCCAACTATGGTGGTGGAAGAAATTTGATACCTACGCCTACTATTCTCTCTAAGCTCGTCCAGGCTACGGAGTCCCTTATTGAGCGGAGATTTGGGGGTAATGCCCGCCCGGCTGGACAAAGGTTGGGCGGTAACGGTGGAGGTGCAAGCACGGGCGCCAACACGTCAGGTGGGCCACTACCGGATTCTTGGCGGACAAGAGGACCCGGGCACCGCCTAGGATAGCGAATTTCGTTCATAACAGTGTAATGAGAGAAGAACAAAAGAACAATGAGATAAATATTGGCTATAATAATTATCTCATATGGATCGTGGTGTACCCTGACTCCTAATTCCAATCACGACCACGTCTCGAACGGTGGTAAGAGGAACATGCCTATGCCTCCGTAAGTCCTTAACAGGATTGGAAAGAAGATATCAAAACACCGCTCCATACTAGATGCAGATCTCCGCACTACTCTATCATTGGAGGCATTCTAGTATCCATAGAGAGTGCTCTTGCCACTCCTCAGAGGAACCTCAATATACCTATCCTGTCTCTTCAGGTCCAAAGGCGGCGGCGGTCGCTCTTTCGACATGACGGGAGGACTCGACAGAGACGGATCATGAAATCGGGGGTCAGACATCATCAAAGGAGGGGAGATGACCATTTCCCGACCACTCCTGGATGAACGCTGACCAGTAAAGAGTTTGGCAAGGTTGAAGATCTTGGGTATTTGGAGCTTTGAGATATGTGGAATGGAGATGGTTGGGACGACGGAAGATCTCTTGCTTCTGGTTTGGGCTTGTTGACCAACTGGAAGAGATGTCTGAGTGGCGATCCGGGCGGACTCTTCAGCAGCATTGAGGTAGGCTTGGACGGCGAAAGAGTCGGGTGCGTTTGGTTTTGTTTTCCAACGGACCTGAGGTGGGGGTGATGGTGTTCGAGCGGGGGTTATTTGGCTGATTGAGCGTGAGCAGAATGCACTACCATTTCCTAGACCGTCTGGGTGATGAGTCGTCACGCTGAACGAGGCGTGGCTCTTGGGTGCAGAATGGTTGAATCGTTGGTTGACGGGCATTCTTGACACAGTTTGCAATTCGGCCTCCATGCGGTCATAGTATTCCCCTGCTGAGTTGGCGGGCGGGGGTTTCTCGCTGAAGGCGTTGCCACTGTAGTATCGGCGGTACGCTTGGGACATGGGAGGGGGGTATGCACCGGAAGATGAGTAGCTGTCGAGGTAACGCGACTGTTCCCATCGACGGAAGGATCTCTCGCGTCGGAAGTGAAGGATGAGCAGTACAACGGCAAGGAGAAAGATGAGGAGTACGCCTATGACGATGCCGGTGATGGCGCTGGCGGATAGGCTGCCGCTTGATTGGCTTCCATTGTCCTTGGTGGAAGGATCGGTCACGTTGACAGAGGACGTGGTGAAGAGACTTCCGCTCAGGCTGATGATGTTCCCCTCTGTTGGCTGTTGTATACAGCCTGCTTTTAGGGCCGTCATGACTGTGTATAAAGTTAGTCCTGGCTGCCGACGCGTAGCAATAGGTTTTGATCGTACAATTTGAAAGATAGACTTCGCCCTCAGTGGCCTGCAGACAGCTTGTACATGGTGCAAGATTCTTGCCCATAAACTCTCCATTCCCTTCCGTACAGTAACGCCATGGGTTACTTGGATTCACGCCGAAGCCCGAATCTGTGATGGATGCTTTTAGGGGCTTGCAAGCAATGTCTATGTCGCATTGAGCTGCCACTGTCCCGTTCCTGACGGGTTTGGGGGTTCCGTAAAGGCATGTACCGAGCGCGAATCGCAAGTTATCTAGTCTGTGTTATTATTCTGTGCAAGAAAGACACAGAGACAAGAGGCCTGGCAAACAGGTTTTCGCACATACATATGTACCACTTGAGGTCAGACTCTGACCCGTCAACCTTGTTGCTAGTCTGTAAACAATCAAGACATTTCTGGAGTTTGATTCCCGCTTCGGTGGTAGAGAACTCGACATCTCTGCAGGTAATTTCATCGGTTGATGTCGTGGAATCTGCTGCGCTGAACTCATTGCCTCCTGGAGAGTCAATGCATGCCGCCGCGCAATGTGACCCGGGCGTGACCTCGAGAGCAGTCGTGACGGTAGCAATCGGGGCCAGCAGCAGAAAAATTGCTATTCGTCTCACCGATGACTCCATTTGTCTTACACACGAGGCCTTAGAAGAACAGGGCAGGAAGAATCTGTCCAGATTGCGGCTGCTGGGACTTCTCACAAGGCCGAACTGCGGTTTGTGTCTAGGAGATTTGTGTCTGTAAGACGGTGTTCATCGCCGCAGGGCAAGTTTTCTGTTTTCTTTATCTGATGACATGCAGAGTAGAAGTCAAGGCGAAGTGGCACTGGCTGAGAGACAACAGTTTCTCGGCTCAGAATATATCGCCCAGAAGACTTGGAGCCATCCTGTGCCACCAGCACGAAGGTCGGATGGTGGTGGGACACAACAGACGGCAGAAGGACGAGGGCATGGCAGAGAGGGCGGCTTCTCCCGGCCGTGTTGCCTCAATCCTTGTGAACCGGTTCAAGGGCGCGAAGAACACCATATAGAACCAACAGCTTTTTGTCCGCATTAGGAGAGGCTCATCAAGCTCCTCACATTTGCGCTGCGGTCTAGACGGAACCAGTCATGCTGGCCAGCGGCGCGTTTAGACGCCCAAAGCTCGAGCGACCCTGCACCACGACCTGCAATGGGGTGGGGGCGGACCGTCTGGGATGTTTGATGCTGGACGAGGACGACGACTTGAGAAAATGATGAGGGCACGGGGTTTCAAGATGATGGACGGCAGTAAGCGGGTTGGCGGGGCCTTAGACTAGCTGGCCCGACCATACTGTGGGTTTTAACCAATCATGTTCTATACTTACAGTAACATGTATAAAAGCGGGTTACCCTTTTTTTTCCTCCTTCCCTAAACATTATATTCATACTCCGTAAAGTTGAAATTCTTATAGGTTTTGGGGTACTTTTGCCCCCCATTTTTCGCGCTAAGAGATCGCGAATGCCAGGTTGATCAGAAGAGCAGTTTTACCCCACAGAGACCCATAGCACGATCAAGGCTCGACTACGGAATAAGGTTAGGTGATTAAAGGAAGACAGCTTTGTCGAGATGAACGTCGAGAACCCCGCCAGTTGGACAATCCGATCATCATCCCCTACTAGTGACCTGACCATGGCACCATCTCAGGTACACCTACCTTGGTTCAGGTAAGTAGGTACTGACCATCTGAGGCATTCTAGGTACTCTACAATCCCTGTACTTCCGCCAAAGGCCCTGTATCCCTCTGAGTCACCTTTCCTAACAAGGGGCTCGTGAAAGAGTACAACATCGAGGCCTTATGGTTCTTGAAGAGATGTGAAAAGTCAGTTAGGCACGTAAAGAGCAGTATTAGGCTGAGGGTTATGAAGTTGATATAGTCAGCTTAATTGTCGTGGTCAAAGGAGGGGTTTTGCACGTCTGTTCGCTGTCGCTTCCAGATAGGTACCAAATACATGACATGCCTGTATCCCGGACTCACACAGTTGCACGCGGTAGGCAGTCGCGAGGTGACGGTAGTCTCGCAGCAGGCGCTTGACTTTTTTAGTACGTGACGATTTCTGAGTTCACTCTAATATATGATGATGTTGCTATACAAGTATATAACTTGCAAGAAAATTCATTCTAGCTGCCTCATGATAGCCTTTAAGTAGTCAATTCAATTGTCATCGTATAGCTCATTCTCTCAAACAATATATTGACAATTGTAATTGAGGCTGAAGGGATCAAAGTGTGGTCGTAGGTTGTGATGTCTCGCGTCTCACTTGTCTTGCTGGTTCCGTGTAACTCACCTTGTCCACATTTCGTTGTACCCTTTACACCCTGTCCAAGTACCAAGCAACCACGCCGTCGAGCGCAGGGTCTTCTTGAAGGCTTGGATCTGGGCACAGCACCTCCACGGAACGGAGCTCTGCTGCGGCTCTGCAGCGAAAGCCCTGTCCTTTTAGGGCCGTTACCTTTCAAATCGCTGTCCCACGGCAAGGAATCATATTCCAAGCAGGCCACCCGTCCTGCGATGAACATTGTAGGGTCATCGCTCTTGAAGATGAACGGGTTACCCAGACGGGTAAAGCTCGGGGTAAGCTTAATACAATCGAAGCTCTCTACGGAATACTACCTCTATAGGTACCTAGGTACTTGGTTAAATCCTGCTACACATTGCTGCTACTCGGTAATTAAGATTCAAATTAATATTATTCAATGATAACCAATAAGAAATCATTGTATCGAAAAAGTGGGTCACTAGCCAGTCTTTACCCGATTAGGTGACCCGTAGCCTGGTGTTTTGCATCACGCCCCGATCCCCGATTTCTTGAACTTATCACGGAAGTGCTGTTCGTTAACTAACGTGGCATTGTCAATGAATTAGAATACCGCCAGCACGGCTACTTAATGAATGGGCCCGGGTCAGTGATAAGACAAGCATGGATGTCGACCCCTGCAAGCTAAGAGGACGTGGAAAACGCTCAGGCAAAGGCAGGATTCAGTCGCCCCCTCGTCCAACACTGCAGTGATTCGCCGTCAATTGATGCGGCATCTCGGCCTGGTTCTAATGCTACTAATGCCCTTTGTCCCGCAAATGAGATTTCATCACGGGTCCCGCAACCCTCTGCTCTCCTGAGCGCTCGACATGCATGATTCAAGCACTCCGCGGACACTATACCGTAGTGCGTGAAACCTGAGCTCAGAATCGCCAACTTCGAACCTGTTCTCTGTCTAATTGTCAGTCTGACAAATCGTGACGCGCACCTGAAGAAACAGAATTTATATTGGTGATTGATGCTCAATGTGGTTCTGAGGACCGATTATTTGTCCTTGGTGGTTTGGGCTATGGTGTCCATGAACGTTACCACGGCCGGCATCATACTTCAGACGCGAGAAGACAGCTGTTTTGAGAAGAAGCGATGATACCTGGCTTTTCGATTTCTAGCATTCCCAGCCCCATGTGTATGAAATTTTGGAAGGCCATTAAGCGCAGTTACTTCTATGATAGTGCGCGATGAGAAGGAACCATGACAGTGCTGATGGCGATAGATTTTGAAGTCGCGAAATTCGTAGGCCCCAAGTTGAGTTAGCCGCGACGGATTTAGGCTAAAACTGCGACCAGGCGTAGTGAGGGAGTGTTTCGAGAGAAAGGCTATTCTAGCCGAGAACTGCAGCCGTCAAAATGCATTTCATGTGAGCATAGGACCTTAGCGTTTGAACTATCGAGGTGATGTCTTCAGAAAGACCGGTTGAAGCGGATGTGGCCTGCGCTTGCCTAAGCGATGCCACCTACACTCCAACCCTTCACGGGCTCTTTTGTTTGACAAAGATGCTCCATACTCGGTACTTGACAGGGCCATTTAGGCCGCGCTTATCACGATACCCAGAATAACTGGTCTATGTCAAGACTCCCTTGTAACTTTGCTATGCCTTGCTGTATGACTTTACCGTGACGCAATTGAATTAGGATACCCTAGGTACCATAGCCGAAATTGATTAGCGTAGAAATGTTATTGGCTTGGCTTCAATGTTCCTTCCCTGTAGGGACAGGCAGGCACTACGGAGGAAGAGGGGTTACCTTAGTTTTACTGATTCGGCAGGACAAGCGGCTCACGCAAGACAAGCTCTTACCCATCGCCCGTAAAAATTATACGATACGACTGCCTGCCTGCCTGCCTGCCTGCCTGCCTGCCTACCTGAAGCCTTGCTAGTTTAAGCCATGTACCATTTTAAGGATATCTGGCCCTTGATAAAACTGTTGTTGTGTTGTACAGTGAGAATCAAATGTAGCTTCAGACACAGGAGTCCAATGCACCACCCTTGCTCTTTGTTTACGTTGCACATTGACTAGACCCACAGTGCCGCATGCACCGCTGGAGTTGGCGCTTAACGCAGCTGCTTGGTTGGCTTGTACTCTGCCGAGAGTCTACTCAGATGACGATTTGCCTCAGGTGTCTGGAGGGATGTTTGGGATACTCGGCTGAAGTCTGGTTGATTACTCCACTCCACTAGGATAATAATAATAATAATAATAATTAATGCATAGGAGACTAGCATTTGCAATGTAACACTAGCTATTTCTTCTACGTCCTAACTTGGCCCAGAATTTGCTAGCCTACCTTTTGCAGTATTCCTAGAGAAAGGTTGTCCAAGGCACTAGCATAAGCGCAGGGCATATTAATAGCACCAGACTTGAGTTTGATAAAATGCAGAGTACAGTGTCATTACGAGATGGAAGGCGCCTTGTGCACAGTGTGTTGGATGGTGCAGGCAGCTTGATGACTTTTCCTAACCAATGAACAATTGATGCCAGACGTAAAAATGGAGAAATGGAGCAGCCTTAACGATATCTACTCTTATAATTGCCTACACCGTATCCCCCCCCGGGCCTTGGTGCACTGGCGCTTACGGAGTACTGAAAACATGTATCCTCGTGATATTTATTAGTATAGGTGACGTGTGTATGCGAGCTGGGTTGCCAGCTGCGGGCCATCTAAGATAGGCTTAGCTGTAAGTATGCTAAACTAAACTGTCTATAAAGAATCAAGACTTACAGAGGATAGCTGATCATAACACTGATGCTTTTGAATCACTTTGGAGCTAAATCTCGATTATGAGCGGCCTAGCACTAAACGGCTTAGCCCGCACGCCCGTCACCTTATCTTGACTCCAAGGTTGGCGTACGGATCCCGGCACTCACAGTACTATTGAAAATCCCGACTAGCTCGACAGCCTAAGATGATCAGCATCATTGCAATGCGGCTCTTTCTTTGCTGACCGTTTTAATGCGAATTGCCATCATGTAACGACTTACGCTCCCTCAGCTTGATACAATAGACCCGACCCTGTACTCCCAAACTAACACGGCCCGTGTTCCACACTGCTTGCGGTTCAGATCTGGGCGGAAGAAGGATCAAGAGGGCTCGAAAGAGGGCTCCAAGAGAAGACAGAATTTTGATAGCCCTTTTCTTCGTCGGCAGAAGAGGGTAAAATGAGAATCGCCTGCCTTCAGTTCGCTCCGCAGGTTGGAGACGTGGATCATAATCTCAACCGCGCGGATGATATCTTGAACCGAGTCGATCCCGTGGGTTTGGATCTGTTAGTTCTCCCAGAACTGTCTTTCTCCGGTAGGTGAGCTTGTCTAAAACTCTCATTCGACCCAGGGAATCAAATGTATGAGGGAAATCTCAGACGGGGAACTTATGGAAAAACTGTGTGCCACAAAGATCTCTAACAGACTTAAGGGTATAACTTCAAGTCTCTTCATGATATTTCGCAGTTTCTTGAGCCTTCTGCGTCTGGTATCAGCTCTCTTTGGTCGCGAACCACGGCTCTCAAGTATGACTGCACAGTTCTCGTCGGGTATCCTGAAAAGGTTGATCCTACTCCCAAATGGCCGACAAACCCAGAGTATTACAGCGCTGCTATTGCTGTGAACGGCGAAGGGGAGACAGTAGCCCACTGTCGCAAAACCCATCTGTACTATACAGATGAGACATGGGCTTTAGAGAACCCGGAAGGATTTTTTGATGGCTGGTTGGAGGAACTGGGCCCGACAGCAATTGGGATATGCATGGATTTGAAGTGAGTGCCCCAAGAAATTGGGTCTGGCTGATCAAAGGTTGTCCTATACCTGGCTATAACAGCTAATGATTGTGAATAGTCCTTATAAATTTGAAGCTAGGTGGGGAGACTTCGAATTTGCCCACCATGTACTCAACTGCGGCGCCAGACTTGTCGTGATTTCCATGGCATGGATCACTAACGAAGACCCAAGGCAATTTAGCCGCATGCCCACCCAGCCAGATATGGACGCGTTACTTTACTGGGTGTCCCGTTTTGAGCCAGTCATTCGAGCAGAGTCTGACGAGGAGGTTATCATTGTATTTGCTAACCGAACCGGCTCAGAGGGCGAGGCAATATACGCAGGAACCAGTGCTGTGATTGGCATACAATCTGGCGAAGTCTCCGTATATGGCGTTCTTGGACGAGGAGACAAGGACTTACTCATCGTTGATACAGACTCACCTCCGTGTGCAAAGCTGATATATCGCCCGGTTTATGATCATGATATAGGCCCTGAGGCTTCGTCAATGGCTGATTTCGAGCATGATCAGATCTGTAGCGACGTGTCTCGAGCCGGCGTTGTCTTGGAGACTGGTTTTCGAACTGCGTATCAAGAGGACGCAGAGAAGACATTTAACCAAGGGTCTATCTCTCCGAAACATGACAGAAATGAATTGCCCATCGAGATGCTTTCGAACCGAGAGATTAAGCAAAGCTCAGAGAGCCCTTTCATTATCAGGCCAACAGCTCCAAGTCCGACGCCTCATTCTATCTGTTCGCAGCTAATGGTCTCGACGAATGATTTGAACAGTCACAGACATCCCAATGGGCTATCTCCTGCATCACCCCATGGACAAACTGCTGCAAGTAGTGGACCTTTCCACGTTCTCAGCAGCGAAGCGTCATTGCACGGTTCCATCGCAGATCCTGGCTTATGTCCATCACGCGCATCGGAGTCACGATTTTCGGAGTCTTCTTTCGAGTCGTCTCGGCCCAATTGGATTTCCGCGTCTATCAAGTCCAGTTTGACAATTCCCGATAATTCATATGACGGAGATGATCTGATCATATCCGAGGGGTCTGAGTTAGGAGAGAACACGAATCAATACAACATTCGCTCGGATATCGCTGTGTGGAATAATGAGCCGGGCAGACTGCCAAGTTATACAACTCGGGCACCATCCTCCAATGGAAAGACGCCACAGCAACTTCGCCGCGAGCATTCCCAAAAGCGACTATTCCCGCTTCAGCTTTCGGAAACTCACACAGACGCCTCAGTTCCAACGCGTCCGTCTTCGCCCAAACCAAGACATGCAAGCCCATCGCGGGGCCCCGAAATACCAAGATTCGCACTTGAAGACGCGGCAGATGCTAATTTTCAACTTTCAGCAACAGCCAGGGCCTCATGGAAGAGCCAAGAAACTGTAGTACTTTTGGAGCCATCCAAACTCAGACGAGGCGAAGACCCAACGACGTCAAAAGTCATGTCGTTTGCACATGAGGACAAACAGGTACAGCACGAGGCTACTGGACCAACAGCAGCACTCAAACGTGTTGAAAGGCGCTTGCGAAGCTCCATTCATCGGAACAAAAGTGCGATTTGGTGAAGGGAGCCTATCTATGTACTCGAGCTGCGATCATGAACATTATGTATGTGGTGATGCTTAGACTCTCGTGTATTTGTCGCCCCTGTACTACCTTCTTTCCTTCCTTTCGCAGAACAGCATCATGCAGCAGGCATTAATGGAGTTGGAGAAGGCTGAGGCTGGGTAGCCATTTTCACTCCTTCTCGTGGGCAATTAAAGCATGTTAGACAACTTTAACGCTGGGCTGTATTGTCGCCACTGTTTTACGTATATGGTTTGGCGAATTTACCAAGTTCCGGTCGTGTTATAGATAGTTCTGAATTGCAAATTGACTCATGCATTCGAGTTTTGAGTTTCGGCTTCTTATGCTTAAGTCGTATCGCTTGCACATGGCGGCGTCAGGGCACCGTACAGGGCACCGTACAGGGCACCGTACAGGGCTGCATGTGATCTATTGGAGGCACTGGGTAGCAGACCAAGCCAGCAGACCTTTGCGCAGTGACAGTTGAGCCCTGTTGATCCACTGTAGAAGCACTGCCGACGCTGGTCAAGCTAAGCGCTGTAGCCCTCTGAACACATCTGGCTACAGTACCAGACGTCCAATCTCAAGCGGGGATACAACCACACTGTAAGAGTGCTTCCGGGTAGGTACTCCGAGTGCTGAGTCTTGAGTCTTGACCTCGAGCGATGTCGAGACCAAACGTCCATGTTTCAGAATTCCTTCTTTCGTCGTACTCGCATCTTGGCTATCGCCTTGCGTTCATTCACTGAAGGAATCGCGGTAACTTGACCCGTGTTGGCCGCCAGTCCCAATACACACGTCTTGGCTCGTCCCCGTCGCCGTCGCCAGCATGAGGATAGGCTGCCTCCAATTCTCGCCCCAAGTCGGGCAGGTCAACGACAATATCAGCAAAGCCGATGAAGTGCTTGATCGAGCCGCCCCCGACTGCCTGGACATTCTTGTGCTGCCGGAGCTGGCTTTCTCTGGTGAGTGTTCCCCGATTTATAAACCGGTCGTTGGGCGTTTTTCTGTCGGGCTCTACGGTGGATTCCACTGCGTGCCAAACATGTGTGGTGGCTCACTGAGCGGCCGCGCTACTATCGACAGAGTTGGTGTTGATACCAGATAGGTTACAATTTCTCGTCCCTCAGACACATAAGTTCGTGCCTGGAATTCGTTGGATCCGGCATCAGCTCATTGTGGGCTAAAAACACCGCTCTTAAGCACGACTGCACTGTAATTGCTGGATATCCTGAGAAGGTGGATTTGGCGGAGAGCTGGCCCGCCAACCCAGAGTACTACAACTCGGCCTTAATCGTCAATTCAGACGGCGATGTTATCGGAAACTACAGAAAATCGCACCTGTATTATACAGATGAGACCTGGGCGCTAGAGGGTTCCGGGTTTCACTGTCAGTGCATCCCCCACCTGGGGACCGTGGCTTTGGGTATATGCATGGATATCAAGTACGTTCACGTCTGCTTCAGGAACAAGGACCGACCCGATTTGTCACTGACAATATACGAAGCCCTTACAAATTCGTGGCCCCCTGGAATGCGTTCGAGTTTTCGAGTTTCGCGTTAGCATCTGGTGCTCGGCTGGTAGTCGTGTCCATGGCTTGGCTGACGCAAGAAACCCCCGAAACGTTTAACCAGACTCCTGCAGAACCTGACATGGAAACGTTGATGTACTGGATCGGCCGTATGGAGCCAATTACTCGAGCTGAGTCTAACCAAGAGGTAATTATCGTCTTTGCGAATCGCTGCGGATCGGAGAATGAAGCCACCTACGCAGGTACGAGTGCTATTGTCGGAATTGTGTCCGGAGAAGTTCGTGTATACGGAATACTCGGACGTGGTGAGTCGGACCTGTTGGTCGTAGATACTTCCAAACCTCCATTCGCTAAAGTTGTGTACCGACCGGAGGGTAAGGGTGTTCCAGCCGATACCCAAGAGAACAAACAGTTTAACACACAAGCTAAAGCATCGCATGCCGCGCCGGACTCTGGGCTAAACCATCGGGCTGCTGAACCGATCCGTGAAGCTGACGTGAATGGCATCGAACATGGCAGCAATAGGAGACGCAATCCATCATATAAAAGGAATGATTTGACTATCCGACTGCCAAAAAAGAGCTCCAAGTACAAAGCTTGCAGCACAAGTGATCAAGATCTGGACCCCATATCTGGACATGCATGGAAACGAAGCGAAGGACAGAGCAAGTCTCGATGGAGAAAACGTGCACAGTCAGTTGATGTACCAGGTCCTCATGCAGAGTTTGACCGAGCGTCTGTCAATTCTGAGCCACCGCCTTCAGCTCTGTTGCGGGCGCCTGCTTGTCATAATTACCTGGGCGAGGCAGATCGCCATCAACCCGTTGCCGGTGCACATGGTACCTCGACCAACTCTGCAGACAATATTGTTATAGCATTCGACACCCTTTTCGTTGAGGATCGCAAAGCAGAGGCTCATCAGCCCCTGGCTATGAAGTCGATGGCTCAAGATGACCCGGATTTGGCATATGAGGAAGATGAGGATCTAGATGCGCCGTTCCATGACCCGACGGGGCATATCGGCAGATGGGTTCAGATGATTCAAACACCTCGAAAGCCTGTAACCGAGGTGCAGCATCATCAGCCATGCCACCGTATTGAGTATGAAGACCTACTACGTGGTCAAGTTAATTCATCTTTGCCGGAAAACCCAACCTTGTTTGAGCACCGCAGACCTTTAAAGGCGCACAAGGTTATGCGCGATGAGAACACGCTAAAACGTCATCCTCGCTCTGCTACAGGGGGAAAAAGGACGGACTTTGCAGCCGTCTGCCAGAGGTTCGAAGAGGTTGCACAACTGGATGCAATTGCATCTCAAGAGCATCTGAAGCTGGATGTGGAAGGGCATGATAGCCAGCAGCGACGGCCTACTAGCCCGATACCTCGTGCATCCTGCGTAAGGGATGAGAGCTTATCAGACATGACACAAGGGGTTCAAGGCAAACTTCGACCAACCTCAGAGCACTCCATCTCCTTTGCCATGGACGAACCCGTCATGATGAATGCCAATGACCAAAATCGAGCGCCAAGTCAAATATTTTTCAGTCCTGTCGAAGCAGAGCCACCGGTATCAAGTCCGGTGTCGAATCGCATTAGGGCAGCATGTCAGGCTGAATGGACGGATGTAGATGGACACCAGATCGAGATGTCAAGTCGCCGCTGTTATTATCAGCCTCAAAGCAAGGATGCACGGCAAATTACGCGCACTCATAGTCGTGGACGGCTGTTCGGGCCTGATAAAGACAAGCACAAAGAATATGGACCTTCGAGGAATCAAGAAGGCTCTCGAGCGTCTAAGTCGAGGCAACAAGAGCCTGCTGATCTGTCCCAATTTTACCTCATCGAAGAACACACCTCGGCTTCTTGTCCAGTTCACGGGTCTCGCTCTCGCTCAAGAGCCCGGAATCAGAACCGGTTAAGGAAGAAATCCAGTCAGACAAGACTAAGGTCCGCTACGGATAGTAGTCGGCCGAGACCCCAAGAAGATTTGGGTCCTTCAGCCATCTCTGCATCAAAGGTCAGAGATAAAACCAGCACTTCGCGCCAAGAGCGACGGTGGATGGCTCAAGAGGTGCGAGTGGACAAGCCCATGCTTGCGACGCCAGGCCATGAGAAGCCCCGACGAGGAGCTAAAACTCCAGTGCCACTGATATTGATGTCCAGGTAGTAGCTGGAATGCAATGACTTTGTGTATGAGCAGATGATGCAACTCTGTATGCTGCAGGCGAAGACGGTTTTATTATTATTATTATTATTTTTTAGTACTATGGGTGTTCGAGACGATTGGGATGGAGACTACTTGGATATATAGCACGCACTGTACGAAAGCGAAAGGGAAAGGGAAAGGGTCTAGTAAGGGATCTTGTTTAATTCAAATCTCACTCTCAGTCTCATTTTCGTAAAAGAAATAGAGGTCTGGCGAGTTTGTGAAGTCCATCATTCCATGTGTCCCCTGTACATATGTTGGCTATTGGCAATCCGCTCGGACAGGCATCACGCTGCAGCACTCGTTGGTGTTGCTTCATGAAACAATGCAAAACACAGATCATTTTCTTATGCGCTGAGTGTTGGTACTCGGCCAGGAAGTAACAGGTAATAGAAAGATTGACACGTTGACCTGGGATTACTGTGGTAATAGCAGGGATTTGAGATGGCTATGTGCATAGTGCCTCCTTACTCCGTACTACCTGTTACTACCAGACGGCACTGGCCAGACTTGCAAGGCAAGCTGGCCATGGCGAAGTAGGCTAAGCAAGGGTTGCTAGCAGCTCCACGCGGCTGCCCTGGCTTTCGATTGGTACATTCGAAGCGCCCAGTTCACCTGCGTGCAGGAGGGTGTTCCCCACCATCTGCAGCCAATTGAAAGCTGTGTTTCGTCCTTGGTTTCATCATAATGAACAACGGCGCATAGGCAAGTGCGGCCAATATCTTTCGTGCTTTCCTCAGGCTGGGGTGGCGGGTGATGTGGCCGACCAACGATAACCGAAGAGGTTGGAGCAAGGTTGCATCGACACCATGCATGGGCTTCGTTGGGATTGACTGACAGTCCGTCATTGCCGTGACGCCCCTCATGGAAAAAAGAAGTGGCACTGGTATATCAACTCCTCTCTCGAGCGTGGTGACACTATTACTACCAGCCGTGTCGTGCATTTATTTAGAAAGGCTAGCAAGCCGATTATCTTGCGAGGCAAGTATTCTTTGCATTCTACATCACCGACTACCTGGAACTAGCAGCGTTTGGACGGACTTTGCATTCCCTCTCTGCAGCACGAGTAACGCTCATCACGAATGTGATATTATACGAGAGAATTAGGACCTCGGATTGCTGCTAGCCGGGTTCATAACGCTTTATCAGCTCCCAGGGATCTGGAACAAGAAATTCTAGTGCGCAAGGTCTTTCCACCTACCTACTGTCTGGGTCTGATTACGATCCAATTCGCACGACGTCTTGCGGCGCAAATCGCAGCTTTGTAACCGCGGAGTGAAGACGGCTTATTCACCATGCTGCGGCTTTTAACTTTCCTATCCGCCTTGGTCTCGGCGGCTGAGGCGCTACTTTGTCCTGCTGGATCACAATGCGCTACCAATTGCGGCAATGTTCTGTCAGCCACGACGCCTGCCGACCTTGTTTGCAACCCAATCGCCTTCAAGACTAATCCCACAGGACAACTCTTCGCAGGATGTGTCGACTGCCAAAGATCCAGCACGTACCATAGCGGCAACAACAGCGATATCCAAACTATGCTTTGTACGTCCCCTTGACGTAACTAGTGCAAAACAGCAAGCACTAACAGATTGGCAATCCAGACAATGTCCGGTACGCATTATCGTACTGCGTATGGGGTGATGTACCAGTGAAGAATCCACAAGTGGTTGACACACCATGCATCACATCGTAAGAATGCAACAATCTAGTCAGGTGGAGACAAATATTTACATGCATCTAGGAAAGCCTGTGGTCCTTTCCAAAATGCCGTTCAGTTCAAGAACCTGTCAACCGAATACGATGCATACCAGTATTGTGATCTGTGGCCAACTACCGATGATCCTGATTTCGCCGGTTGTACCGACTGTCTCCAGGCCGCGGGCCAACCTGTTATGGCAAACTGTTCGTATTCTTGAAGTGTTACATCTCATTCTTACTTTGCTGACAATCGCGGTCTAGTTGTCACTGCCCTCCAGGCTGGATGCCAACAAAAGCCTTCGCCTGGTCTCTTGATTGGCTTGAGTGGTGAAATCTTTTCCACGACAGCAGTGCAAGTTTCGACACCCAGCCCGATAGCGACCGTCAATCCAGCATGGTTTGATCATGGTCCGCTGACGCTTGGTGCCAAGGTTGGCATCACTGTGGGAAGCCTAGTCGGCCTTCTGGTCTTGCTTGGCTGTGGCATCGTCTTGAATGGCAAACGAAGACGACGCGCGTACCTGCGCACCCTTGATGGGAAATATGCCCAGAAAGGATGGCCTGCCCCAAGCAGGGAGCGTGAGATGGGGGAGACGCCAGGTCAGCAGTCTTGTCGTAGCTATAACGATACTCCTAGCAGTCAGCGACCATTGTGGGGAGGGGATGACACCCCGGTGAGCCAGCAGCCATCTCATAGCTGGGACGATTCCCCTATGACGGCAATTGGCGAACAACCATTTCCCAAATACTTTTCACCATACTCGAGCCAGTACAACAGCCCGGTCAGCGCCCAGGAAGGTCATGCCATGCAGTGGCCACCCGCGGCTTTAGCCCAGAACAACCATGTCGGCATTGTAACTAGTAATTACACAGCTGATGCACACTGGACCCCAGATCAGGTATCTGACGATAAAGGAAAGTCGAAGGTGGAAGCTTATGAAATGCACGGCGTATGTGAAAGTGAAAGCTCGGGCAGCCACCATCAGAAGACAAACGAGGCACCTGTGTTGAATCATCCTGGATATAGAAGACAGGACGATACAGGTTCAGCAGAGGACACGATGACTGAACAAGACGCAAGAAATGACAAAACTGTCTGAGGTAGTGGTTTTTTTTTTTTTCCTTTTTTTTTGTACATGTACGAAAGATGTGAACGGTCAATTTGCTTCACATATGTGGGCGAGGAGTTTTTGGTGTACAGGAGCATAAAATTACCTGTGTTCGTTGCAAGTGGATCTCTGATACAGATATATATAGCACTCTTGCGCAAGACCGCTCATTCAAATTTTTATACCCAATTTTCTCAAAACAATACGATTGAATCAACGCAAGACTGAGTAGTTTGGCTGCATCACTACTTTACTGTAGAGGCAGCTTCGCTGTGGCTGACTGTGGCTGCAAGAGACCAATAAGCCTGATATATAGATAGACTAGCGCTGTCCCTCAGCCACACATCCTGCAAGGCTCAAAGTCCCCACAGACAGACGAGGAAAAAAAAAAAAATTTGAGGTTGTCAAATCATCGCTGGTGTATAGTGCAAATCATTACCACGAGCCTGCAAGCACGCCCTCGTCGAGTCACCCCCATACGAGTGTGCATTATCTATCTGGCTGCAGGATCCCGGTTACATTGACAAGTCAAGATGACAATGGAAGTTATCAAAAGCAAGAAGGTGGAGGAGTACACCATCAAGCCTCAGGCTGCGACACCTGCTGTAGACACGAGCTCGTGGCCTCTTCTCCTCAAGAACTATGACAAGCGTGAGTAGCGGCATCCTGGGAGCATTCAATTGGTCTTTTCTATACATGGAGACGAATTCATCGTGTTTGCAACGGACAGGTGCACTGACAGTGGCGATGTTTTCTCAGTGCTCGTTCGCACCGGTCACTTCACACCGATCCCCAATGGCTGCTCTCCATCGAAGCGAGACATCAAATCCTACATCAGCTCTGGAGTAATCAACCTCGACAAGCCTTCCAATCCGTCCAGTCACGAAGTTGTGTCTTGGGTTAAGCGTATTCTACGGTTTGTTGAGCTCTCGTGACCAGGTAATGGATGTGGGAACAGTTTCGCTGACCCATGATTTGAATAGTGCCGAGAAGACTGGTCACAGCGGCACCCTCGACCCGAAGGTCACTGGATGCTTGATCGTCTGCATCGACCGTGCTACTCGCCTGGTCAAGTCACAGCAAGGTGCTGGAAAGGAATACGTATGCGTCATTCGTCTCCACGACAAGCTGCCTGGCGGTCAAGCCCAGCTCGCCCGCGCCCTTGAGACCCTTACTGGTGCTCTATTCCAGCGACCTCCTTTGATCTCTGCCGTCAAGCGGCAGCTTCGCATCCGAACCATCCACGAGAGCAAACTCATCGAGTTCGATAACGATCGCCATTTGGGCGTCTTTTGGGTCAGCTGCGAGGCTGGTACCTATATCCGGACCTTATGCGTCCACCTTGGTCTTCTTCTTGGTGTTGGTGCTCATATGCAGGAGCTGCGTCGTGTGCGCAGCGGTGCTATGGATGAGACTAAGCAGTTGGTTACTTTGCACGATGTCCTTGATGCCCAGTGGACCATGGACAACACTCGTGATGAGTCCTATCTGCGCCGAGTCATTGCTCCTCTCGAGACTCTTCTGACCTCTTACAAACGTATTGTTGTCAAGGACAGTGCTGTCAATGCTGTCTGCTACGGTGCCAAGCTTATGCTTCCCGGCCTTCTGAGATATGGTATGCGCCCTTGCAAAATCACAGTGGCATGTTGTACCTGTATGAAAGCTAACGATTTCTAAAGAGGCCGGTATTGAGCACCATGAAGAGGTTGTCTTGATGACCACCAAGGGTGAGGCCATTGCCTTAGGTATTGCTCAGATGTCTACTGTTGAGATGTCCACTTGCGACCATGGCGTTGTTGCCAAGGTCAAGCGATGCATCATGGAGCGCGACCTCTATCCCCGACGATGGGGTCTTGGCCCGGTCGCTCAGGAGAAGAAGAAGTTGAAGGCTGGTGGCCAGCTGGACAAGTTTGGCCGTCCCAATGACAGCACTCCTGCTAAGTGGACCTCCGAATACCAGGACTACAGCACAAACGATGCTGCCGCCGCCGCCGCCGCCGCCGCCCCTACTCTCGTCAAGAAGGTCATTGAAGAGGCTACGGTGGAGATTTCTACTCCCGCTACCGAGGACGGTGAGAAGAAGAAACGAAAGAAACACGAAGGTGAGACGCCGGATGAGAAGGCTGAGCGCAAGCGAAGAAAGGCTGAGAAGAAGGCCGCCAAGGCTGCCAAGAAGAGTGCTAAGGGCGAGGCTGCTTCCGACGATGGCAGCGACTAAGCCGAGTGTCTTGATTGATTACTTGGTGCTGATGGGTAACGGGAGTTTGTTGATTTATTCATTCCATCTTGTGGATATGGGGACGGTTTTGCTGTACCATATTCTGTGACCTTTGGCAAATGGCGTTTTGGCATACACTGACTGTTTGGGCGGAGCAGCTGAGAGTGGAATATCACAAAATTTAAAATTACTTTTCGTATGTGCGCGTGACATGACGTGACGTGAATGTGCTTTACCGCCTCTTGAACAAGGACCATTTTGCTTGTCACGTCCGCGGCAGACGAGACACTGGGGAGCTGCAGCTCGGTTATCTCTACTCCAATCTCTGATGCATCGCCATTGGCCAGCAAACCCATGACCGAACGACGTTCTGCATGGAAACTGCACCCGATGAAGGCGCCTCGTCCACACAGAATCTCTGCTTAAGCGCCGAACCTGGTCCACCTACGATGCTACCCTCCCACTCCGGGGCCCAACATCTACATCTCGCAAAATACGATGGCATGGAAAGAGCCATCGTCCATCCAAGTTTAACCGCCCGTCTTCGTGCCTGAGCCTAGCGGAAGCTGCTATTACCCCCGGCCCTCAAGTGATTGGTTCCGTGTCGTGAAATAAGACTTCCCGGTGCTGCAGCTCGCGATGCATATTGGTCCCGCGTCGAAATCTGTAACTCATTTCATGATCTTACGTGCGCCACCTCCGAGGCCTGCGGACGGGTTGGGCGCCGCTGTGGAAGATGGGCATCACGGTTTCGAGACGCTTGGATACTGTCGTGAAGGGTGTCACGGGCGCTTCCTACGAGAGTTGTCTTGAGTTGCGTGCAGGCTGATGGGGAGCACCGATATCGCTCCAGCTGCAAATGCATCTTCATCAGCCTGACTTCGCAAGCGCAAGAGCCGCAACTTCCCAGGCCCGACAGACCCTTCTCCTTCCGATGCAAAACTCTGCAGGAGCTGCACCCTCGCGAACAGGATGGCCATGATGAGCGTTTCTCCGAGACAGACGACGCTGCCTGTTGCCCCCGGCATGCGTATACGTTTCCACGGATGACAAGGCTCCTCGCCAGATGACTGCACGCCTCCCACATCGACAGTCTCGACAGTCTCGACAGGATCGAATGTCTCGCTGCTGGATAGCCCGTGCGTCGATGGCTCCTGCGTACCCTCCCTCCAGAGGTGCGTCGCCGAAAGTTGACCCAGATGCATTTCCGGCATGACGGTAACTAGGGCCCTTCACCAGAAAGGACAGCTCAGACCATGGACGGAACTTTTTTTGAGGAGCAGGGCGAAAGGGGCACCGTTGAATTCGCCGGTGCGCGAGATGAGGATTCAGACTGCTTTTCCTCCCCCGCCTACAAAATTAGGGCCCTTTTCCTTCGAGTGTGGACGATATGTGGCGAGTTCGAAGGATGTGCTACGCACCAATTGTGATGACTTTGCATAATGGGACATTCGGCGTAAGTGAGTTGCACGGCGGTGGAGCCTGTGCTCCGGTTTTGCAAGAGAATGTCACAGCTATCGTACGCGCAGATGGCAGTGTCATCACCGTCACAAAATGTGACGTTGAATCTTTGATTATCCGGCCACTTCGTCCCTCATTCACCCATCAAAACTAATACTATAAGCCATTGCATGCCCGCTTATACAAAAAGAGACAATGTGATGCAGATAAATTGAAATGCAATACGGTCTCAAACAAACAGCAATAAAACTCCTTCAATGAATATCTCTGACGCGAGGAAGGGTCCGGAGAGTACTGGGGTATCGGAATGGTATGAGTATTCGGCGTCTGTCCCGCAGCAATAAGACGGAAGGCTTGCTGACAAGAGAAGAGAAAAATAAATATACGTAGATGTTGGCCCCCTAATTCAAGACCACTGTCCCAGCATTTCCTTGCCCTCGATCATGTTCAAAACGCAAAGTGCAATTGACCCAAACGCCGTTTCAAATGCTGTTGTCAAACCAGGGTGTTTCCACACCCCGTGATTCGCTCCGTAGCCGCTCGTTCTGAGATCGAAACCAGTCCCTTCCTTCTTCCAACTCCTGCCGAAGTGCTTTGAGCTCGCTTGTGAGCTTTTCTGCTTCGCTCATGATCCGCTTGTGTTTGACACCATCTCCCGGGAGATCAGCGGCTGTGTCCTCCTCAACATCTTCTTCCGACGACCGCTTCCTCTTGTTATTCCCAAGTCCATCATCGACTGTCGGAATGCCCATCCTTCTAATCGGAGAACCAAGAGTCTGGCTCCCACCACTGACTGAAGCCCGTCGCACAGAGCTGTTGCCCAAAGACGAGCCAAATGCAAGACTAGAATAGTAGCTTGGCCTAGATCTCATGTCGTAAGCCATGGACTGGGGTACCGCGGTTCCATCTGGCAGTTCTTCGATACCCATGGCCTTGAGCTTCCAACGCGCAGATGCGTTGCTGGTTGATCGATTAGCGGCAGAAGGTTCACCCTCTCTAGAAGACGCTGATGGCAGAGAGCGATGAAAACGGCTTGGCTTGCCCAAATACAACTCTCGCAACGCCTTTGTTTTAGCGCCCATCTTTCTGCTCGAACTAGGCGAGGGATCTCTTGACTGGTAGCTTGAGGTCATAGAGTTGCTCCTTGTCCTGAACTCTCGTTGCGCAATCGTTTCAACAATCGCTCTCTTATTAGCCACGTCGGATAAGACTCCACTTGATAGCAAGGCCATTTGTGCCTCCCCCCGACTCCCGTTCTTGCGCTTTAGCATATCCATAAATTCCTCTGGCCGATTCACCTTCGCAAGTTCTGCCCGCTGCTTGGCTGCTTTCTTGGCCGCCTCTTGTTGTACTTTTCGCTCAGCAGCGCGTTGTGATTCGTAGAAAGCGCGGAGCTGATCTCGACCACTTCGACGAAGGGTACTAAGACGTTTCTCTCTAGCGTTATGCTTCCACTTGTAAAAGTATTTGAGAGACAGATTGTATGTTCTGAAATTCTCGACTTGTTTGTTGATACGCTCCTCCTCGTCTTTACGTCGCTTTTCTGCTGCCTCCGTTTCAAATGCGTCAAAAGTTTTCCTAGCCAATTCATCTATCACAAAAACCTGAAATTGTTCCAGTATACCGTTATCACCCTTTACAAACCACTTTGTAAAATCGCCCATCAGGTCTCTTGGGGGTTTGGGCGGCTTCGTCTGTGCAACTGCGTCTTTTGTTGACGAGCCATCGTTATTCTGAACTGGTGAAGACTCAGCAGGGTATTCAGGTAAGGAGCTCGAGGCAGTATTTGCCGGTGCGATGCTTGATGTTCCTGTCGCGAACGGGCTTGAGGCGACTTGGATTGAAGGAAAAGTTGGTCTCGCTGTAGTTGATGGCGAAATAGCTGGAGACAGGATCTCTTTCGTAATGGAACTTGACCCTCCAAGACCACCCAGAATTGCAGGCTTCTTCGGAAAGGTTGGTTTTCCGTCCGTTCCAGTGACAGTCGGCTTGGCTAGGTTGAAACCACCAAACTGCGTAGAGCCCAGGGGAGGAGATGATGGCAAGGATTTCTGGCCCAAAGCGGCAGCTGGTTGATTCCGTACAGAAGAAACTGACCCAAACGGGCCGCCGCCTGTATTGGTCGAAACGACACTCGTAGAATTAGGCAATTGCTTGGGCTCGGGGACGGGAGGTGGTGGCATGGAAATTGACCGGTTTGTTGTATCCTTGCCGTTTGCTAGGCCACTGCCAGCAAAGGGATGTGATATTGGATGGCTCTTTGCGCTGTCTGCTAATGTAGAAGTTGATATTGTGCTGAAGGATGCGGGCTTCTGCCCTCCGAACAAAGACGTCTTCACTGTTGGTTCCGAGGCCGATGCAAATGGATTTGCTGACGTCTTAGGTCCATTTCCAAAGAGACCAGCGGCGCTAATTTTCGCGTTACCCTTTTCAGTGGCAAATGAAGAATGTGAAGGGCTCACAGTCGTTGACGGCTGGTTAGGTAAGTTGCCAAAACTAGTCGAAGGTGGCGCAAAGGGATTGTTCGTCGTACTTGATGGTTGTGAGTTATTTGCAGCGGACAAGGTTGAAGCTGCATTTGGTCAGCGCTCCCGATACAACGAACTTACGAAATTCATAATGTGTATGCGTTTGACTTCTTACCATGTTGGGAATTAGACATGTTGGTTGCCGGCAGACTTGGGCTTCCAAATGACGATGACGAAGAGAATGAGCTCGCGAAGGGGTTTATTTTTGCGGTGGTAAGTCCACCAAAGGATGGTTTGAATAGAGAATTAATTGCACCATCTTGAACAAAAAGGCTGCCTTCAGGTTTTAGTCCGTTGGCCAGTTGCTCTACCTTAGGATCTTCGAATACAGTACGATGTATCACGTCAGGCAAAGGACGTGAGGATCGTTTTCTCTCCACCATCTTTTGCGAATACTGATGCTGAAGTCTGCGATGAGGGAGTGGCCGTCTACCATCGAGCACCAGGATTTTTCGACCTAGGTCAGATGGGTCTTCTGGATTGGGTTCGAATTCCAAATCATGTAGTTCAGCGAAGCTTATAGCTTGTTGAATGGTATCGAACTGGAGAAATTCGTTGAGTGCCGACGCTGTCACATCCTGAGCAGGATCCTTGGGTCTAGAAAGCGCTCGTTTTATAGTCTGGAGTATCGACCTGCGAAGCTGGGGAAAGTGGCATTCGGCGAAGCATGCCATTGTATAGGAGACCTTCGGGTCTTGCACAATTCGGAAATAGGCTTGAAAAGCAGCCGAAGCTGCTAAAAAGGGACCGTTCTTGAGGGGTCCGTGGAAATCATGTGAATCTTGAAGGGCCTCAACGAGGGACACAGCAGTTCTAACATCGTCAGAGTCCCGCCAGTGATGTGGCTTCCATTGTCGCTGGAGTGTCTCCAAAATGCTGGGATCCCGTGCGTGAAACAAAAGGTAGTAGCCTCTGAATTCGGATTCATTTTCGCATTCGATGCCTTGTTCACCGCAGTCGTCATAAACGTCTCGTAGAGACAGCAGTGCCTTGCCAAGTTGCTCAAGCTCTTGTTGTTGAACGAAATCTTCAGGAGCCTTTCCTTCCTGGGATAGAAGGTGTAGCGAAGTAACATGGAACCTAGCAATATTCTCCAGAATATAGACCTGTGTTTTTGTCTCCTCGTGAGTGAGCGAAGAGAAGAAGGAGAAGTCTCGGCGGATAGCACGCGTTCGATCCCAAAGGAAGCCGTGAACAATGGGCAAATTGCCGTCATCGCGCAATAGGTCGTCCAATAGATAGTCCAAAGTTCTTCGAAGAGATGAAACCGAGCGTACGTCCATGGGAAGTGGCGCTTCCTGTCCAGCCGCTGAGCGCGCCAGCTTCTTGACCATCTTGTTTGTGTTTGTGAATGTCGTTCTTGGGTCTTTCTCCGCAAGCACAACGTCCAACTCCGTGATTCTCGTGATCTTCTCGAATTCCGGACACATGTCTTCACAAATCCCTTTGAATTCGATGGCATCGCTGAGAGCTTTTCGTTTTTCAGGGTCATCGATCAAGCCAGCCTTTGTCAAAGATATTCTGACCTTTTTTCGGTAGGTCTCATATTGTTCTCTAAACCTCGCCATGGCCTGCTTGTTTTTGGGATTCCCAGGTTGTGACGGCCAAGCCGGTGGGTTGATTCCATCTTTCCTCAGCCTTTGATAGATCTTTCTTGCCAATGGGTCCGCTCCATTGTAGGGAATCGCTGTCGTCTCGTTCGCTGCGTCCGAGGAAATGCTCGATGGCGATGTGGCTCTAGAACCTTTGTTGTCGGTTCTACAGGAGTTGACATTTCCATTCTTTCGGTCGGTTTTGTCGTTATGTCGAGGCTTTCCATAACCAGTTTTGCCGTGAGATTTCCTTGCAGAACCATCGGTGCGACTACCTTTGCCTTTCTGCTGCCCACCACCGTCACTTAAACTCGCGTCCTGGGTTTGGAAGGGATTGGTAGGCTTCGTTTCACGTTGCTTTTGATAGCCCGCACTATCACCGCCAGATGGATTGGTCTCGCCTTTGGAGGGAACAGCTGCGAATGGGTTGTGCACCGGCGCCGCACCGAGCGTGCCCTGGGCGCAGGACGCAAACATTTAGTTCGGTAGTGCAACAAACGTCGCATCTAGCTATATAGTTGATTTGCACATGTGGAGTAGTTGAGCGCCTGATCACAAATCCGTAATGATGATCGATCAGGCAGTACTGGAGAGGACTTTCGGAAACTATTCGCAAGACTGTTTTGATGGTTGGAGCTCTGAGTCTGTAGGTCAAGCTTGGCTCACGTGACCTAAATGTCACGGCAGCTCGTACAAGCCCGCTATGTCAAACCACGAAGGACAAATTGCCTGATGTGGATGATACGAGAACGTATTGTATTCTTTTTTCATGCTCTGAAGCGCTAATGTGCAGGATATTGCGGTAGTTCCGTTTGTAGACTGGCTCACGACCGCGCAGTGAGCTTTCAGCCTCCATGCTCAAGGTTCCAGCCACCTTGATTCCAGCAACAATGGAGACCTTGCAAACAAAAGGTCTCAGAATCGAGCCAGATTGGACTATTCATGTGGTCTGTACGGGCACATTCAAAGTGCGTTGATTATTTTCGAGAAATTCATTCGGTCATTATATACTTTATAGCAGTTTTCTGGAGGTCTACTAAGTCCGTACGTTTCGACCACGAATACGTGCTGGCCCAAGTTCTCTGCGAATTTCCTCCAGTTGTTCAAGACCAGTCTGAGCCTTCGATTTTTTGTTTGTTCGCTTACCAGGTTTTGTGTAGCTTCCAAGAAAGTCGTCCAAAATGTTGTCAAAATCCTTTCTCATAGGTCCGTCTACAGTCGAGACAGTCGACACTTGTGACACCGAAGCCATGTCATCCTCATCATCCTCATTGTATCGCTCCTCAATGATGTCAAATCTAGCGTCCAAGAGACTCATTTGCTCTGTTCGAACCAAGGAAGATGAAGACATGGAAAAACTGGAGGCATTGGTCAGGGCGCCCTTTCTCTTTTTTCGCCGTCCACCATTCGTCGTAGTGGTCCAGATAGACTGAAGCTCTGAGTGTGACGTCGCGACTGGGGATTTTCCAGGCTTCTGCTCCTTTTTAAACTGCTTGAAGTCCTCCATCCAGTCCTGCGACGGTCCTACCTCGGGCTCTTCTTTAACCTGTACCAGTTTGGGGACTGCCTCCTTGTACTCTTTCGTTGGCTTAGCAGTGTCGTCAGATTCCCAGCCTTCCTCATCGTCATAGAATTGAGTCTCTTCGAACTCGTAGTCATCAATCTCTTTTCCGTCCTTGGTAAGGTTTTTGAAAATGTCATCATCTTCGTCATCCACATATGCCTCGTCTTCTAGAGCTTCAAGGGCTTCTCTTAATCGAGGGTTCATATCTGGTTGGAATCCAGCGATAGCGTCAGGGATTTCTTGTTGCGCTTGGTACGTGACCTTCGTCAAGTTTTTGGAAGGGAGGATTTCATCATCGAATAGATCTCCTGATTTGTGTTCCAGGTCCAGCTTCTTCAATGCATCTTCCAAAGATTCTTTTTGCTTTTCTTTGCCCGTATTGGTAGCTTCAATGAAGACAACCTCGCCTGAACCGGAATTCAGGTCCCGTAGATGTTGCATATAATCATACTCGGAGTCGTCAAAGTATATGCCATGACTGGCGGCTTCGCCTTCATTAGCGCGAATCGCAGCAGCTTCTGATCCAAATTCCAATTCTAAATCGTCAAGATGTTTCGCTTTTGACGATCCGGGCTTTAGTTGGGTCGGATTCAGAACCATCGACGGGGCATTCTCGTCGTGGATGAGAGGGTCATTCTGCGGTCGGTGGACCAGCGTGAAGTGCTGGGCCGTCTTTTTGTCACTGCAGATCAGGATGAGTAATAGAAAACAAGAGGCATACTTGAGCAGTGATTTGTACGTACATCCACTTTCCTCGAGGCATTTTGACGTTGTTTGCGTTGATCTCGGGCCTGAACAGTTGTGCCTGCAGGTGAAAAAGGACCGAGCTCGGGTCAGAAAATTTGGACCCTCGTTTCGGTACAGTGTGCGCCACGATAGTACTGTACAAGGGGCCGATTTTCGTGGGTGTTTGTACAGTGTTAGTGGGAATCGCGTCGTCGTCGAAAATTTGCCCCTCCGTTGTGACGCATTCCTTAATCAGCCCGCACTGCGGGTAGTCAAGAATTAGAACGGCGCCTACTCAACCCAAATCTTACTTCCAAATCGTTCCCAACGACCACGCTGTCTCCGCTATCTAGAAGCTGTCTGGTTTCGTCGGACGCACACGTCTTTCTTTTCCCAATTCCGTACAGAATCACGGCTCGGCGAAGCCGTAACCGCGAAAATGGTTCTTGCAAAATCTAAGAAAAGCGTGGGGCTCGGTAATGCATTGATGAACGATCGCTTCGGCAAAGGCAAAGGAGTCGACAGGAAGAGAACTGCCGCCATCACAAGGACGAACCATGCTACTGGAGAGCAGTATCTCGTCAACGAAAAGCAAGATGCTGCGTGGGTCAAGATGCGCTCTGTTACAGAACAGGGTGCTCTCGACGAGTTCTTGGCCACCGCGGAGCTAGCGGGCACTGACTTCACTGCTGAGAAAATGAACAATGTGAAGATTATTCATACGGACCAGAAGAATCCTTATCTTCTCTCCGCTAATGAAGAGAGAGCTGTCCTTGGCAAGCATCGCCAGCACAGGAACCGCCTTACAGTTCCCAGACGGCCAAAGTGGGATGCCACCACCACCGCACAAGACTTGGATGTCAGAGAGCGAGAGGCATTCTTAAACTGGAGACGAGGACTTGCCGAGTTGGAAGAGAACAATGACCTTCTGATGACGCCTTTTGAAAGAAATCTTGAGGTCTGGCGTCAATTATGGAGAGTTATTGAACGATCCGATCTCATTGTACAGATTGTCGATGCCAGAAATCCATTACTGTTCCGATCAGAGGACCTTGAATCATACGTCAAGGATATTGACCCCAAGAAGGAGAATCTTCTCTTGATCAATAAAGCTGATATGATGACGCCTGCCCAGCGTAAAGCATGGGCCAAGTATCTGAAAAAGGCGGGTATTTCTTATAAATTTTTCTCAGCACATTTGGCCAAAGAGATGATTGAAGCAAGAGATCAAGAAACCGATTCTGAAGATGGTGTTTCACAGCAATCATTACGCCGCGCTGGAAGACGGCCCGTCCGTGATATTGATTCATCACAAGAGGAGGAGGAGGAGGAGGAGGAGGAGGAGGGTGGAGCTCTGGCAGATGCTGAAGAGGACGAGGACACCCAGATTCTTACAGTCGAAGAACTAGAGGAAATTTTCTTGCAGCATGCCCCGAAGAATGACAGTGAGTTGACCTCGGTTTTGGATGCTCTCGTAAGCAACTGACAATTATGATTTTAGACGCGGAACACAAGTTGCAGGTGGGGTTGGTCGGTTATCCCAACGTTGGAAAATCATCGACCATTAATGCCTTAATCGGTGCCAAGAAGGTATCAGTCTCTTCTACCCCCGGAAAGACCAAGCACTTTCAAACCATTCACCTCAGCGATAATGTCATTCTCTGCGATTGTCCTGGTCTGGTGTTCCCGAATTTCGCCTTCACCAAGGCCGACCTGGTCTGCAACGGTGTTTTGCCCATTGACCAGATGAGAGAGTTCAACGGTCCAGTTGGGCTGGTTGCGCAGCGGATCCCACGCCAATTCCTGGAAGCCATCTACGGCATTCATATTAAACTGCGACCGGTTGAGGAGGGAGGGACTGGGGTCCCTACAGCCGAGGAATTGCTACGAGCGTACGCCACTGCCCGCGGATTTTCCACCCAAGGCTTAGGTCAGCCTGATATCGCCAGAGCGTCACGATACGTTCTGAAGGACTACGTCAACGGCAAGCTTCTCTTTGTCCATCCACCCCCTGGAATCGAAGATGCCAAAGCTTTCAATCGCGAGCTCTACAGCGAACTCAACTTGCCCGAAAAGCGAAGAGCTGCTCTCGTAGCTGCTACCGAGTCCATGTCTTTGGCCGACAATGAAAGCGTCACGCTAGACACAGACATGATGTCCATTCCCGCCGGACCCAAGACGCAAGCGCTTGATGCTGGTTTCTTTGGTGGTAGGGGTGCCCAGGGCCACGTCAGCATGCCTTTCAACCACAAGTATCATGAGCAAGGCCTCGCGGCTGGTAAGATGCTTAGCGGCAGGAAAGCCCGCACGGCTATCGCCTTGGAAAACGGGCTGGACCCGAAAGAGGTGCAGATGGGAAGCAAGAAGCATTTCAAGGGCGGTGCAAGAATGGGTAAGGGAAGGAAAACGAGGACGAAGACTCCTAAGGATTTGGATGACTAAATAGTATTACATGAGCATATATGAACGAAGGCGCTTTTGCGTTTCCAAGACTTTGCGACACTGGCCCTCTGCGGATCAAGAGAATGTTTGCAGCGCTCTCTAGATCGTCTTATTCTCCGCGTATTGTATTCTATACTCCGCTCTCGCCAAACGCGAGCGCAAGGCAGCGGACTTGAACTCATCTCGCTCGTAAGCTCTTCGCATCTTACTTAACTCCCCCAGTACAACCCCATCCGCAACCTCACCCGCCTAGTTCATACAGCACACTGACAACAACTGACCAATTCAGAATGCCACGCCGGATAGTTACCTGACGACCACCCCGAATCACATGCTTGATTCACAACCATACATAAATGACTTCAGGCGCCTCTATCACATTCTTCCTAGACCATATCAGTAAGCACCATCATGTAAGAGCATACGACGACCATCCACCTCACCCATCAAGAAAGCATCATCCAGCCTTCATTTTTTTCCAAACAGTCTCCAAAGTACCAGTCATCTTCGGCGCAGCAGGCACTCAAGGTTCCTCCCTCCTAAATCCCGTCCTCGAAAGTTGCCTCTACACAATTCACCCTCCGCCATCACCCGACACCACCTCCAGGAGCCCAGCCCTCGCCTCCAAGAACGTGACCCTCGTCCAAGGCGATGCTCCCAACCCTGCCTCCGTCCCCGCAACATAGTCGAAACCAGCATCGATCCCTTCATCGATCCATGCATAATAGCAGATTCTATCTCGTCTATAAGTTTATATTTCGCTGATTAAATGCTGAAAATATCCAAATCCGATGCGAAAAATAGAACTAGATCAAAATCAGACTGATGATCAATTGTCCCATACTCCTTACCTCCCACGATGTTAGACAGACGCATGCTTGTCACGAGTGAGCCTCTGCTGAGGCATTCCTACAAGTCTAAGTGGGGTCGCTTTTCTTGCTTTCCTCAGGAGCCTTCTTCGCCTTGCGACGGCGATTCCATGCGCAGGCCAGACATGCGGCACACCCAGTTGCTGTTGTGATGATGGCACTGAGTACACCCCACAGCAAATTCGAGTTGCCACCTTCTACGAAACTGTCTCTTTGGACCTGGAAGACAGTTCGAACTGCTGCATGATCAGACGGCCACTCGTTCTCGTAGTGATCGGGCTCCGCCTTTGGTTGGCCCACCACAACAGCTTCGGACAACAGAGTCTTGAGGCCTTTATGGTAAATAAAATCAATTCGGTCCTTTGGCTCACGTCGACCGTCGTTATCCAAATAGATGGGTGACCAGGTGAACCCAGGCTCGGCAAAGGGGTCCGGGTGCACCTCTCTGAACGAGTCGATCAGTCCAGCATTGATGGGATGCCTCGAAGTCGGCCAGGGGAAGTATCCAATCCCGCAATGAAGATTCTTTGTGGCATTCGTCCAGTCCAGATGCGATGGTGCATTGAAGTCGCCAGTGAAAATGACGGGGTACTGGTAAGAGTCGAGCAACTGATCATGCATGTTCTCCATAATGTTCTTCATCTGCGGAGTGCGCCTCGACGTTATTTCATTCTCTAGCACCTGCTCTTCCTTCAGGTGATCGAAGCAGAAGTCGTAGGGGCCATATGGTGTATAACCCAAGTGACAATTCCAGAAATTCAGCTCGTTCCCACGATCAAGCGCGATGCGCACAGAACCAGCCGCTTCAATGGGGTCATATATCCTCACAATGGGATACCGAGATATGATGCCCACGTCGTTGCCTTGCCAGTAATCCCAACCTAAAGCTTTGCCAAGGCGGATGGCATGACCACCAGTGCTCTCCTGAAGTCCCACAATGTCAGCGCCGCTATTGGCAATGAACCGTACTTGCTTAGCATGGTAGTCCTTGACCTGGGTGCCGCCAAACCATAGGTTGAATGACAAAACAGTCAGCTCCTTTACCAAGGGATCATCCTTGTGAACAACTGGGATCGTCACATGCATTTCCGCGGTAGATCCATTGGATGCAACAGCCTCGACAGTAAAAGTAGTATCAACGGCTGACTCGGGCGGCGTCCCGGTAACGATTCCATCAATTGACACCTTGACCCATCCATGTGTCTGTGCATCGGTTGAATCCGAGTCCTTCGTCTTGGCAAACCTGCTGCTCCCATCGGGTGGGTTACCAAGCATGCCGGAAATTGTGACCTCAAAGGGTTCGCCTTGACGTGCATTGTGCGTCCTGAATATGTCTGTGATGAAAACTAGTTTACCCTCCCCAGGAATGAACACTTCGATAGGGTTCGCCAGCCACTTGTATTGGCCCTTAGAAAGGAAATAAGCTTTGTACTCCACACCCGGCTGTAGCTTGGTGGTGTTGACCTTGACGGTTCCACTTTCATTCGGAGCGTATGCCCACTCCAACGAGTCTGCAATATGCCTCTGTGAGTCCGGGCCGCCCCCAAAAGAATGATAGATGCCAATCCAGTTTTGAGGGTCAGCATGAGGAGTCCTGTACTCAAAAGTGAGTGCAGGCTCACTTTTGAGGACGGATATAGAACCCCACGGCCCAGGCACCTTGAATTCAACAGGTTGAGCCAGCCACGTATAGCCCTCGTCTGCAAGGAAGTAGGCCTTGTACTGTCCCGGAGGCAAATTGGCAGTAGAAAGCTCGACTTCGCCTTGAGCATCAGGAGCATAATCCCACGATAGAGAGTCCTGGTTGTACTTTTCGTTGTCTGGGCCGCCAGCATTGGACGAGTAGATGCCGATCCAGTTCTTCTTGTTAGGACTGTTGGTGGAGTAAATAAAAGACTGGTGAAATTCTTTACTGCTTGGCGCCAAGGTAAGCGATCCAGACATTGCCGCCCTCGGCAAATGCATGACTTCAACGAGGCCGTTCTTCTCATCCATTTTGTGCGTAAGACGAGCAATGTCTCGGCTTAATTTCGAATGAATATCTGTCTCCCAGACGGCTTCTCGATATCGTACTTGGCGGCTTTTCGGAGCAAGAGCCAGCGCGAGACTGACTAAGGTCGCTTGTATGAGCAATTGGAACCTCATGACGGGCAATTAGGGCAACGATAGAGATACAAAGATTGCAACAAAGTCATGCCTGGAGGGTGAATGATGATGGTATGATAATGATGATAAGGAACAATATCAAGGAAAGAAACGTCTTCCCTGAACAACGGCATTACGAGCCTTAAGACAAAGTAAGTGCGCGAGGCATCAGATAATATGGATCCAGAGAACCAAATCATCCATGTTCCCTCGTGCTCAGTTACTTTGTATCACCGGGTGCTGAATGGCCCGGTCCGTGTCATGCTCGTTCTCGAACTTGCACGCAGAGCCAAGGAAAGCAGAGAAGAGGGAATGAAGAAGAAAGTGTTCGACTTACAGATTTGTGGAATCGACAATCTAGTGACTAGTGCTCATTCCTTATGTACACTAGGGGCTGATCTATGCTCAGATAAGATTGCCGCTTGAGGCGTCAAGATGAGCATCCTCACCGCGTGGCCGATGCTTGATCCGGGATAGAAAGAAGGACAAGGCTAACTATCCACGGCCTTTGTTAAGCTTCGTGAGAAGACTGCGATAGGTAACGGAAGTGAGAGCTTGACAGAGCTTGGTAAGTGGTGGCAGAAGCGGCCCTTGCTCAGCCAATGATACGATGGCGTCGCAAACGAGCTAGGAACTGATCTAACTCCCTTCTGCGGAGTACAGAGCGGTTGGTGGGGGCGGGTGGCTGGGGAGTTGGACCGTCAACTGGTCGCACCAGACCACAACATTAGTTATTTAGTTCGCTTGGCCAGTGGTTCCTGCGCCTGTGCGTTGTGCTTGTGCCTGCAGGAGTGGATACTGGGGAGCCCAAGCAGCCACAAGAAGCCACAAGCAGCCACAAGGCGACTGCCATTTCCCATCTCGAAGTACGTACCGAGTGCGTCACAGATGGATGGCCTTTCCATCCTCCAGCAGGGTTTTCAATCAGGAGAATTTGTCCCGCCCCTGCTATACCCTCAAATGCAGAAATTCTTTCCTCCATATAGACTAAATCGAGAAAAAAAAAAATGCAATTCGCACACCGCCGAGCAGAAGACGAGGAATGGACGCGCAGGATCGACGGACTTCAAGGCGTCACAAGGGCGTCATGTCCTGTCTGACACTACCGTTCTCCGACACGGAGTTGGGAGTTTCGAAAAGCCATAGCCAGCTAAATCTGAACAACGTCCAGCGGACCTCTCTCCGGTCGGCTGGCGCTGTCGCTGTCGCTCTGGTTCATCAACATCTTCATCTTGCGACACCCTGGTAGGCGGCGTAAGACCACACTCAGTTGCCAGCATGCACATGGTCATCCTCTCAATCACATACTTGACGGTATGCGAGACCCCATGGCAAAGTGATGCTGTTTTGTTTATGTACTGTATACTATGCATTATCTATTTTTATCTAGCGTGTATGTGTGGGTACGTATATCGCAAGCTCTATCCCATCCATTCCTAATTAATGTCGCGTGCCTGATATTCAAACCTAACCCATCACCCAGACTCAATCTAGTCAAACCAGGACAAAACGACTGAATAGATGGAGTAAAGTCTAGCACATTAATAATTAAAGATCATCAAACTGGGGTTCAGCACGAAGGGAACCAAGGCATGGAAGGCCAAGTTCAGTGCCAGCGGTACGATGACGGTGAAATCCGTAATCGCCCAGTCGGGCGATGCAAAGACTCCTAGGTATATCATCCCCCCCGCGAACAAGATAAGGAGGAGATACATGTACTTGAATGTCCTGAATATGCGGGGCATCTCCTGGAAGAAGTTGCTGTCTTCCTTCTCCTTGGAGGTTGACCCCCACTGCATGTCCACATGGAACAGATGCGCCAAGATGGCATTAGAAACGTGAAAGGAAATGCCGCCGAAAAAGGTTGTCATCATGGGCATCCACTTGAAGTTCTCTATCAGCGCTTTGAGCAGAGACTTCTCGCCGGTGCGATAGCGAACGACGGCCAGGGCAACGGGTCCTGACAAGTTGAAGACGACCACGAGCGAGAGGAAGACGTTCCAGGAGGTGAGGTAGCATGAGGCGACGTCGTCTCTGAACCATCCGATCAGGAGGTAGTTCAGGACGGAGAGGAAGAGTGCAGAGCCAAGTGCATAGTACGAGCACATGTAGGCCACGATGGACAATTTGGAGGAAAGCATCATGTTGGACGACAAGAAAGTGTAGAAGAGAGGGGTGAAGGGACCTTTGTACCAGCGGTGGATGGGATGGAAAATCATCTCGTTGACGCCGTAAGCATATTTCTGCCACCGGGCAATTTCATCATAGATGGTAAGTGACACGCCTTCAAGGAAAGCGTTGTCGTGGTAATCGGCAATACGAACGACGTTGCCTGCAAGTTGAAGCCGAAGGGCGATATCAAAGTCTTCAGATACGTGGCTCTCAGACCAGTAGGGAATATAGCCGCTCTCTTCCGGGACACCGACGTCTTGTACAGCTACATTTGATCAAACAGCAACTGGTTAGCTTTGGAAAGTAGCTCCCGAAGAAGGAATAGGCTTGTTGGGGGGAAAATAAGGAAAAATTAGATAAAAATAAAAATAAAGATGTTGCTTCACCTTGCCACCGGAGAAAAGCATTGTGCCCAACAAAGGGCGCAACTTCTCCTGAGCCAATAACAAATCTGATCGAAGAGTAAATCAAATTGGTGAAATATGTAATGCCGTTTTCGAAATAGTCATGTGAGACTTGCATGACGCCCGTCGAGTGCTGCACAATCGCCACCTCAGGGGACAAGAACATCTCAGCCGCACCATACAATAGGCAATCCTCGGGCTGTTCGACGGATAAATCAGAAAAAAAAAGAAAGGAAAAAAAAAAAAACGGCAAGTCAATGGCCTTTTACAGTGTCAAAAGAGTTGGAGAAACAGGGGTGCGTACCACTCGTGTGTCAGAATCGACAATGAGAATCACTTCGCCCACGCGAATATCGCCATCCGCCCAGGCCAGCGGGTTTTCCTCCAAGACTCTCTGCAAGGCCTCCTGGTACATTTGCTCCTCTTCTTCTTCCGTAATAAGATCCGTCTCCTTGTCTGCCATCCTGGCGTCGGCACGCGCCTGCATGTAGGCCTCCACCTTTTGCGAAATATTGAGGGCAAAGTTCATGTTGGACGCCTTCTTGAATTTCCCCTTTCGCACGAAGCCTTCGTCGCCGTTGTGCTTGGGCCGGGCAACCCAGCCGATGCGGTTGTCCAGGTAGAACTCCTTGCGTTGCCGGACTTCTTGCTCGGACATGCCTGCACGCAAACCGTCGTCATTGATGAAGATGTTGGCGGAGCCACCGTGGGATTCGTAGTGAGATATGGCCGCTTGGAGACTGCGGATCGTAGGGATGATGACGGAGCTCATGCCTTCTTTGTACACGGGCATCTGGATCGTCATTTTGGGAGGCACGAATCCATCGGCGTAGGCTCGGCGTAGGCACGGCTTGTGGGCTGAGAAGAAGCGCGAGTTGGTGGTGACGCCTCCAATCGGACCGATCATCTGGAACAGATTTGTGAATATGACCTGGAAGAAGAACATGGAGACACAGATCAACAGTGGTATTGGCGCCACCAGAGCCATCCTCGTCCAGTCGTTGGCTAGCATGCACTCTGTCACGAGTTTGCTCAGATAGAGTCCGATCAGCAGGCAGATGGACATGCAGATGGCACAGCCGACGAAGCAAGCAGAGGCGCGCACGACTGGTCTGGCGACCGATTCAGGGCGGTCCATGGCCTCGTCCTTCTCAATCACATCTTCGCCACTGTTTGTCCGGGACAGAACGCCGGGTGTCGACATTCCTACGGCCGGTGTGACGGTTCCCATGGGGCTCGAGATACCAGACGGGACCATCAGGGATGGCGAGCTGCTCGGCATTTGCAGTATGCTGAAAGGGAGTTTGCGGTCTCCCCACACCTATGGAGATTGCCTTCTATCAGTACTTTTTTTTTTTTTTTTTTTTTTTTTTTGGTATATTTTGGACAATTGTTCGCGTCCATGTACTTACCAGTGACAGAAGCCGCTCCTCGATCGCCGACGCTTGGGGAATGATGCTGGCCAGATCATCATGCCACACCAGAACAAGCCGTTCTTGTCGGAAGACGCAAGCATACTGAAACTTCCTGACCGTAGCAGGCTGCGCAAGCGTCATGGAGTCCAGAACTTGAATCTGAGATCCGCCCTTGAATCTCAGCTCAGTTTGCCCTGGTGTAAGCGAGGCCAAAATGCCGTCCAGCATCTGAGGCCTCATGGTCACGGCCACATGTAGGTTGAGTCTTATGACTGCTCCTAGAAGAATCTGATTCAACGGATTGGGAGCCGTGATGTAACTGCCCCGAGATCTCCTCAACAGCACACCAGAGCAATCGTTGGGGGGCATCATCGATTCCCATGGCATCCATCCGCTGGCCACCGCTTTATTATGCAGGTACGAGACCATCTGTCTTTACTTTCAGCGGACGAATTTTTTTATTTTATTTTTTTGGTTTTCTTGCACGGGGATGCCGCGCTTTCAATGTGTGTGTTTTTTTTTTTTTTAAACATACCGTTCGGAATCGGAAGTCATCGCCATACTGAGTACGCGGCGTCGCCTGGCCGGACCTTGGGGCTTGGAAATCATCGGACTGGGCAGAGTCGGTAACAAAGGAGCTGCTTCTAGGAATACTAGGTCTTTCGACCCCGATAGAGGACGACGCTAGAGATGCCATCGTGTTCAGTCGCCCTTGACCATCTGTCAGAAATACTACTGGCCAAGTGCGTCGCTAACTGATGACAGAGCAGTAGTTATCAAGACACCACAGAGGTGCTAGCTATCCTGGACCCCTTCCTTTATACAACTGGTTCCCGTCATGTATTCTGGAACAGGTATTCCGGAGGAGGAACCAAAAAACCCCAGTTATAAATAAATAAATAACAAAAGAAAAAAGAAAAATCTGACAGGCCTACCTGGTGATTATCGCGGGAACGGAAGTATGCTTCATTGGTCGTTCTATTAATATCCGCTTGTCCAGATGAAGTCCGTGGACAGAACGAGCGCACCGGCATAGTCCGATAAGCTCTTACCCCCTGAAACCAAACAAATCTCCCAATGCTCAGATAAGGAGAGCTATGGGTGTACTCCTGTATAACACACCATTAACTAATCCAACACCATCTTCTCGGACTTAAATGTAATATTGTTACACTCAACAAGCGGACTGTGGATAGTTACTACACACCCTAAATGCCATGATACCACCCCGACCTTGGCGAGGAATCACCTGGCAAATTGCGCTCAACTTGATACCGTGCTTACTATTCCGTATTATTTTATTTTATTTTATTTCATTTTCTTGTTTCCCTTCCCTCTTGCTTCGAGGTGGCCCAGCCCACATTAGCTTAGCTAGCTGGCCTTAGGCACGGGAGAACTTCGTGGTCAAGGCTAGTTCCATCCTGGTCTTGTTCCTGAACATCCAAAAGGTTCAACAAAAAGTGGCTTGGCCCCAACCAGCTGTGTTGGGATGCCAGTAGCAAAATTTAAATCATGCAGCAGCAGCAGCAGCAGCAGCAGCAGCTATTCTTTGCAGAAGAGTTCACTGAAAGAAGTACATATGTATCTTGTAGTTGGTCTGTTATTCTGGATGTGAGAGCCTGTTACTCTACCAGTAAGGCGCCTGCCAATCATAACAAGCGTTTATTGAGACTAGGACCCTTTTCCGGGCCTCCCAATTTCCTGACAAGTACTCCGTAGCTTATTAATTAAAGATTCTTCAAAATGAATTCTGTCAGGGACTTACTTAATCTAGACCTCTAACTATCTAACAAGCGCGCCCCTTGGTTCGAATGTCTCCGGGACCGAGTTGAAAGGCTCCACACAGCCTTTTCCCCCTCGAGGCTAAACTACTTGCTGCTGCATGCATGTTTGTTCAAAAATTTCGTAGCTGCACGATCCCGTATCCGTCATGCAGAAGTGGACCAAGTTCTAGATCAGAGCAAATCCTGCACAAGCTCTCCGCTATTGCCAAGCTTGCTGACTCAAGGTATGCTTCAGACCAAGCACCGGAACCTTTTGGATGTTCTTTGAATGGCATACTTTCGGCACTGAGCAACGGTTGCAAAAAAAATTAAATAAAAATAAAAATAAAAATTTATCAAGGCCATATCGAACATGAGCTGCCATCATGGCAGAGTTACACCCCGCCTCCTGCAAGAGTTTACCTATGGAGATAATCTGTCTCAATGCCAGAGAGCGGCGATGGGTAGCAACACATCCTTATGACAGCGAAAATACTATCATCGAAAACTACGGAATAGTTATCCAATATCCGGAAGTGTCGGGTGCTAGGATTACGAGTCGCATCTGCCAGCCTGGAAAGAAAAGCCTGGTATCGCAATACCACATCCCACGTGGTGTCAAAGGGTTTCACGTGCGGCTGACCTGGCCAAGCTAGGCGGTATCGGTACTTGGCGCGTTTCACCGGTTGGCAAGGACGTGGTATAGTTAGTTAACTAGTTCCCGCGGGATGCGTGGGCAGGCAGGCAGGCAGGCAGGCAAGGCAGGCAGGCAAAAGCTGTTGGCTGTTTGTGATAAGCCTGCTGCGCGCTGCCCGGCAGCCCCGTTTTCAGCGCTAGCGGTAAGTCGAGAAAACATCCCCTAGCGTCGGTCGGCAGATGAATTAGGTTCATAGATAGTTAAACAAAAAGAAAAAAGAGAGAAAAAAAAAAACAAAAAAAAGAAAGCTAGCAGCTCGGGAGAGGGAGGCTGAAGGCTCGGCTGAAACCATTAAAGGACGGCTTTCCCGTGAATCTCAGCCGCATTGTTGACGGCACCTGACGGTTTTTTGCAAATTACTCGTACGGAGCAAGCACCGAGTTGGACGATTGGATCTAGATGACGATGTGTGTGTGTTTTTTTTTTTTTTCCTTCCCAATTATTGATTGCTTTGTTGTCGAGAAGCTACAGGCCACTCGCATAAGCCTACAAAAAAAAAACAAGTACTATCATGATCCTTGTCCGGCTCAAAGAAACGCAGGCGGGCCCCCTAAAAAAAGCGACACGCTGTGCCCGAATGCACATGGAAAGGTGGATGGGATGATTGGATGATTGGGCGACGGGACAACGTGTCTTCACTTCAGCAAGCAAGCACAGCAGTCATCATATCAACTTGCCGTCATGACACGGCTCGGGGGCTCGGGGGCTCGGGGGCTCGGGCACGGGTTTGGTGGTGTCTTGACATTCATTCATTCATTCATTTCATCATCATGGCCGAGACAAAGGGGCAGACTCGAGACGATCCCAATACAACAAACAAGCTGAAGGTCATACTCGGACGGGGCTTAAGGAATATTGCATGCAATGTATGCAATGTACGGACTATGCAATGTATGCAATGTATTGGGTTCCAGGAATCCCGTGCTGAAATCTGTCTCCGCCGCGTGCAACAGCTGCAACCTGCGAACCGCATAGTTCCCTGCTGCCGAGCCGGCCCCCAACTCGGCAGGGACGAGGATGAGGATTGCGGAATATATTCCAATCAAAGATCAAAGCGGCTAGTTCAGATGGACTTGTTCTGTGATACCAAGTTGTATTCCGTACGGCACGAGAAGTCGCTGGCGATTGTCTCAGCTACCAGACGGTACACGACCTATGCAGCAGTTTCCCACGTGTGCAGAGGTTCCTCGAGGTTTCGTACCCGAGCCAAAAGGGGGGAAAGGGGGTGGGGCTGAGATTCCGCGTTGGAGCCCTAGCGGCGTCAAAGAGCCATCTTCTTGATGCCGAGCTAAGCTGGCTGGCTCCCATCCGGTATCGAAGCTCCACATCCCTGTCGCACAACCTTGAGTGTGGGGTGGGTGTAACGACGGGGTGCCCACGGGTACAGATACAGATACAAACACAAAGAGAAAGAAAGTGAAAGTGAAAAGTACTGAAGAACAATTGGCGGGTACCGACCAGAGATGATATTATACCATTACGGAATATAGAGTGCCATTTTACTATACAGCGTTTCAGCTAGTAAGGAAAGATAATAAACTAGCAGCAATAGTACTGCTGTGTGTGAACCGCCAGTAGGGAGACTATGCGATGCACGTCTTGATAGGCGAGACTATTACATTACAGTACCTCTGTTACGCCCTATTTCATCACTATAAACAAAGTACCTTTCCGTCAGGAGCGTTTTTGGATCCGTGTATTCACACCCCCCTGTCGGTACCGCCGCCGGTGGAGCCCCAAAGGCACAAAGTTATGCACTCCCGCCGCAGACAAACAACCTCGGCCAACTTTTTTCTTCAACAAGATAGTTAGCCTCTGCCCCGTTCATTTCATTCATTGGGCTCACTGGCATTCCGCGTATGTATGTATGTGCCTGGATGCGTTGAACTTGTCGGCGCGGATGAGACGGCAGTCTCTATGCTGGGCGCCTCAAGCGTTAGCGGCCGCTGGCGACTTTTCCCGATCCCAACACTACGAGCCGGTGGCGCGCGCGACAACATCATCTTGGGCAAACGCCTCCCTCCCGCCTTCGTGTAGGAACAATACAACAATACAACAATACAACAATACAACAATACAATACAACACAACACAACTGTAACTGAACTGAACTGCGGGCGCGATAACACCCAACCGAGTCTGTAGATGACCTGACATGACCTGACCTGACCTGACCTGACCTGACCAGACCTACGATGAGATGAAAGTAATATAATGTCTTAGTATAGGCCTGAAAAGGTGACTTTTGATTGGCTGAGTTTTGCCCCTGTCAAGTACATGTGTACAATCGGATTCATCATTCAAAGGTTGCATTGCACAACACAGTCCTTAGAACTCACTTATCAAGACGTTCGTGTTGCAGTGAGGGATTTCATCGCAAGTTTTTTTTTTGGGAACGGGAAGTTCAACGATCCGGCCACCACTCGCGCGTCAATCTGGATTTTGGTGACATTAACCGGCTTTGTTATCAATTGTAACACAGCACGATATTGCCATGAGAGGTCTAGGACTATGTTTGTCCAGTCATATCAGAGCTCACAAGCAATTGGAGCTGGCACGCGACGGCAGGTTATCGTACAATGTTATTAGCAGATTCCATCAAGGCAATCAACACCTAGACCTGCAGCACCGACTATCTGACCACTTACTTGATTCGGCAAGTTGCTTTATGTGAGTTCGGGCCAAATGCTAGGAACAAGGTGTCTGTCAACCAGGGCCCAGCGCGACACTGTTATAATAACAATTGGCACCTTAGTCAGTACAACCCACAACCCTTGTCCAAAATGCTTGCGACAAGGATTCGCGCGACAAACTTAGTATCAAAGATCTAACCTAATATGGCATCCGCCGCGACCCCAGACAGGGGTATCATATCCCAACACCTGCGGCCAAAAAAGATGCATCAACGTCGCTCTTTGTAGTAATATTATCACAGTAATTATGAATTGAAACTGTAAGGCCTGGCCGTAGCCGCATGTTTCCGAGAAAGCCATCCCATCATTCATGGGACGAGGATGCTGGTATGGCCGTGGCTATGCCTATGCCTATGGCTGGTCCGGATACCTATCGAGTCAACTTGATAACGTTCTTTTTTCTCTTACTTGTTCGGGGTTGTGTAACGCAATAAAAGTAGCCGGGGCTTTTCAGCTAGCAGCTTGGGACGTTCGAATGGCTTTTGTTTGTTGATGTGAACTAATAATGTCTTCCTGAATCCTTTTTTGATTTCTGTCTCTGCTGCTGTCCTGTCGCCCGGTCGTCCCATCAGCATCAGCCTTAGCACCAACCGTCGGACAAACATGGCCGAAATGCAAGAACAATCGAGCAGCGGCTCACCCGTACTGCGGAAGGGTTGCAAAGTCGTGAGCAACACCGACTTAGACGCCAGCTCCTCTGCTTTGGATGCTGCAGTTGGTCCATCTTGTACAGGGAGCCGGCGTTCAGCATCGTTGGACATTACAGCCAAAAAGAGATTCAAGAGTTATCGTTTACGCGGCACATATGAAAAGCCATGGCTGTCGGATCCTGCTATGAAGAGGACGAGATGGAATAACTGGATTGTTCGCGCCTTCATACTACTCGGGTTTCTTCTCTCGGCTGGTGCCTGCTTCTTGTTGGTCTGGCCATACAAAGAAGGTCCAGTAAGTGATTAGTCGTTGTTCTTGCCCAAGGTGTTCGACTTCTGCACAGCTCCTTCCTTCCTTGTCCGTTCGCCCTTTCACGTGCCCTTCGAAAACCTGTCACACAGATGATCAAGTTCCGATACGACTTCTTGTTGCGCTTGTCTGCTCTTGTTCCTCCCCTTGTCACCTATACAGTTTCTGACCCTTCAACTACCTACTAGTACTGTCTCATTCTGGAGGACCACTTCAGAACATTGGACCAAGATGTCTGGTCGCACGAAGTCCAGCTCGATGGCTTTGGCACGGGCAATTTCGACTGGACGACCACCGATGAGAAGAATTCATATGTCGACTCAGCCGGATTGCACATCGTTCCGACCCTCACCAATGAGACGACATCCATCACAAACGATCAGCTGTATGCCAATTATACCCTGAACTTGTTCAAGGACGGCGGCTGCACGAGCCAATCCAACTACTCGTGTATCAAAACCTCTGATCCTAGGAAAGGGTCCATGATACCACCACTCCGATCTGCACGCTTGAGCACTAAAGGCAAGAAAAGTATCAGGTATGGTAGGGTTGAGGTCGTTGCAAAACTTCCGAAAGGTGATTGGCTCTGGCCAGCAATTTGTAAGTTTGAGCCGAGCGAACCTATGTGCCCGCTCCGTCGCATTCGCGCAAGTCTAATACTCTCTGGCTCGCATAGGGATGATGCCTGAAGACTCTGTCTACGGCCCATGGCCCCGAAGTGGTGAAATAGATATCATGGAAGCGCGGGGCAATACACTCGCTTATCCTGACGGAGGTCGCAATTATTACTATGGCACCCTCCACTGGGGTAAGTACCGTGCACTAGCTTCGCATCGAAGACATCGACGAGCTAACTTGTTTATTTACTTTCTCAGGTCCAACTGCTGAGGCGGACGCCTATTGGAGAACGACCCAGGCGAAAAAACTGCGTCGCGGGGATTACTCCCAAGGTTTTCACACATACGGCATTCAGTGGACACCGAATTACATATACTTCTACATTGACAGCCGCATCCACCAGATACTCTTCATAGGCTTCAAGGCTGTTGAGCCACTATACAATCTAGGAGGCTTCGCTCGGATGGCAGAAAATCAAACCTTGCTGGCCAATCCCTGGACCACATCCAACAGTACGACTGGCAATGCACCATTTGACCAGAAATTCTACCTGATTCTTAATGTTGCAGTCGGTGGGAAGACTGGCTTTTTCCTGTACGCAATATGATTTGCCCCGGATACCTTTTGTCTTGTGCTCATAAGCTAACACTCTCTGTAGTGACAATGTCGGCGGCAAGCCTTGGATTGACAAGGCCCAAAATGCTCAGTGGACCTTCTGGGAAGCTGCCACCTCATGGCTGCCAACTTGGGGCCCGGGTGATGAGCGCGGCATGACCGTCAAATCAGTCAAGATGTGGCAGGCTGGGCAATGCGGCCAGAACAGCGAATTATAAAATTTTCTGGACAAGTATACAAATTGCTTATTTTATTTTATTTTATTTTTTTACATGAGCAAAGTTACATGCAACCAACGTATTGCCAGCAACAGAACACGACTTGATGAACTGGAAATGCTGACAGTGTTAATATTTCTTTTCTTGTGTGTTTGCTCATTTTCTATAAACACATTTAATAGTAGTATTTTAACGCCTGGTCCGTCCCAGACTTGGACAAAGGGCGCGCATCTGAATATATTTAATGCTTCACTGTGAACCTGTAGGGTATCTACCGTGTATTCGTGAAGATGCCAAGACCAACAGCCTGCAAGAACCTAAATGTAAGGCAGCGAATGTACAATTGCTAGTACTACACGTTCCATACTCATCCAACGAGCCAGCGCATGATGGACTCGAACAAAAATAACCCCATCCCACCTCTGAAGCATATGTAGAAATCCATACGCAGCACTTCCGTCTTTGCCCCTGGGTCCTTGGATATTCAAAAATTGCGCACCCACAAGGGTGCAATCGTGCAAAGACATCGCCATTCATCCACCCTCCTCCTCCGTCTGCATTGGCCGGAGCATGACAAATGAGTGGTGGATATAATATATTGAACCCGTACTGCATCACCTCTTCATCTGAGAGTCGCTCTCTGCAGCCTTTCGAAACAACCTCTTCGTCCCACCGACCTTGCCTAGCTCCCCGAACCGTTTTCCATCTTGGTGCTGAGATACTTTGCGCTCGCCGCTGACTTGACGCACCCTCTCCTTGACGCTCTCCACCCAGGCCCTGTTCTCCTCGCTCATCTCGACCTTCTTGCCTGTAGGCCCAGCGAGACCCAGGAAGGAACTGTCGTCTTCGACCCAGCTCAGACGCGAATTGGGTCTGGAGTGCTGCGAGTCCGCCGACGAGGGTGCATCTGCAGAATGACCAGCGGTGGCTGGTGTCTTGGGGCGGGATCGCGGTACCTCGTGATTGACTGCGCCGACACTTCTTCGAGCTTTCCTCACGTTCAAAGGTGTCATTGGCGATGTATCAAACGCAGTTGCAGCAGCCGAGGCCGGGCGGTTGGGTGTGCTCGCCTCGTAGGCCAGCCCCGACACGTTGTTACTGCTGCGAGGAACGTCCTGGACTTCGACCGTGGCTGCCATGTCTGTGCCGGCTGACCGACGTCCATGGTGGGTAGCATATTCTTTCAGGTACTCGCTCAAATCGGCCCATCCGCCGCCAACACGGACCATGACACGTTCGCCATGCTCGCCAACACAGCGAATAAAGAGCTTGATAGGTGGCTCACCGGTACTTCGGGACAGATGATAGATTCTGACTTCTGGCTGGCCTCTGGTATGTCGCGGCCGCGTCCTTGCTGGTGATAGGGTAAAGGATGGTGTGGTTGTCCGAGAGGATAAGCTTGAAGTGCTGCGTTTGAATGGCTCTTTAGACGGCTTCTTCTTCAGTCGTGGAAGTTGCAAATCAGGAGGGTTCAGATTGACAGCAGGTGGTTCTCCTGACAATTTGATCTTTGCTGGTATTGACTCGATAATCTCGCTGATTTGCTGGCGCAGATGCTTATCGCCAGCAGTACTATCTCTTCCAAATGTAGGGCCTCCTACCTCGGAAACTGACATTGAGTCATCAAAGTCGTCAGCAACTGACCCTTCTACAGGAGTCTTGTCAAACATGGACCCATTATTTTCCCTAATAGATGTGATTACAGGGCTCTCGAGAAGATCACTCGGGCTTGTCTCACGATACAATGGAAGAGGTGGAGAGGTTGGGGGAGTTTCGTCATCAACGAACTTGGCTTCTCGAATGCGATTTTGTGGTATTATCGGCGAAGCAGATACCTCGGGGCTGTCGCTGAATGAAACATCAAAACGGCTGGTATCACCATGCAACAGAACAGAGCCTTCTGATGCCTCACTGTCTCGCCGAACGCTGCTACGCAGTGGAGGCAAGTCTGCCTCTTCCTCCTCGCCTGCTTCTTCTTTTGCCTTGCCAACTGGAGATATGGCTCTGTTGAGACCTGATATACCATGCTCCAAAGGGAGATTCTTGTTGTGAAGGAGCAGAGACTCATCTGGAACTGCGGACGAGTCTGCGGTTAGTTGCGAGTCGAGGTATCTCCGGTCAGGCGAGGGCCTTAGACCTCGACGGTCGTTGGAGTTGGAGACTTCTAGACTTTCAGGTGATGGGTTGTTACAGCTCGGTGACCTCAACGTGTTATTGTCGCTTGCGCTTTCGTAAGAGGTCTCTCTCGAGTCGAGTGAAATAGCTTGTGGGTTGCTGGCTTTGACCGGCACCGGCAAGGTAATAACAATGCCAGAATCACCACTCGAGAGGTCATGTGATGTTGAAGACAGCGAACTCTCTTCGATGGCACTCAATCCCTGGGATGATGATGACTCGAGGAATTTGCGACTTTTAGCAGATCGGGACCACTCGGTCTCCTGAATTGTCCTCTCGCAAGTCGCAACCCAGTCACTATAATTTTGTTCAACAGCTTCCATGCGGTCTAACCAATAACCGGGAAGTGTATCCTCCATACCCTCGAGGCTGTCAAGCATAGCATCCAGTAAACGGCCCAATGTAGCAACTTTTTTGACCAGCACTTTCTTCATAACTTCGAAGTCGCTCCTCTGTAGGGTGGGTTTTTGGATAATGGCGTCTTTGCTGTCCACTTGAATTGACCTCCTTAGTGGCTTCGAGATGGCAGTCCAACCTGCCTTCAAACCGACTTCAGCATCTTCGATGGCATATAGCAGGGCTGGGACGCGCCGAAGAACTCCAAGTCGAATGCTCCATATTTTTAGGAGGCGGGTTAGTTGGGCGAGATTGGGTAAGGTCTGGATGATGATGGTCGTGACGACCACAGACAGGTCTTCCATTTTGGTGTATGTTGATGTCGAAGACATCTCCTTGCTTGATATGGAAGACGGAGTGTTGGGTCTGGACAGGGGCAAGATGTGATTCGCCAGGACTTGCATCTTGATGTCTTCAATCTCTAGATCAGCTAGTTCCTTCGATATTTCTTCGATTCTTCTCTCGTAATGAGCTACTTCAAAGGCTGGTAGACTGCCAATGTACTCAAGGCCATCATTTTTCGGTGCGTTGATTTGGAGGGCCAGGCGCTGAGACGTATTGGTCGGGTTTTCGAATCCAGTAGAACTCCCATTGGCCGGCCACTCCCAGTTGGAAAGCTCATTAGTCCATTCCCAGACTCGCTGGGACGCCATGGCAGTTTGAACAGCAAATTCTCGTTCCGCAGCAGATGCACCGGCCAAGTAGTTTCTGAGTGCTCCATCGCTTGTGCTGAGAGCTTCAACGGCTGTAGCCGGTCCCAAATGCGTAAACAATTCGTCACCGATACGATGCCTCGTCGGTTGTTGGGCAATCAGAGACAGCCTTTTCGGCTTCAACTTGAACGGTAGGTCGGTCATCATGCGTCCTCAAGAATTTCGTAGAAATGCGGAATGCAAAATCGATTAAATCGAACTGCGTTTCAAGCTAGTAAACGACTCGACATGATTCGTTCATGGCCCAGAGGAGGCGTTTTTGATGGTTTTACTCGAAATCGTGATGTGCATAGTCGATTTTGACAGAGTCGCGAGAGGGAGAGGACTCGGCCAAGATAACGAACTCTGGCCGTGGGATTTCTGAGTCGATATGGGAGGGCAGCGTGCGGGACGAGGGACAAGCAGCTGTGAGGAGTGAGATACTGGAAAAAGAGAGTGGGCTGTGACGCTCCAAGAAAATATCGTATACACAGCAGACACAAAGCGAAGCAGAAGAAAAACCTCAAGAAACGGACAGCCGCAAACCCTGACACGTACAGAGACTAGCACATATTCTACCCCCTATAGGTTGATGAAGGATCGAAGAAGCGATGCGTCAGGGTGATCTCGTGGATTGATTGAGTAGGCACACCGAACCAGCGTGGGATGGTATTACGCGCAAGTTCCGTGTGGTCGACAAACTACTGTCTGGTATGCTTCGTCTGGTCTGCTGAGGTCTGTGCGCTTCGGTTGAGGCGGCGTCGGGGACACAACGGCGGAGGTCCGGACAAGTTAAGGGCAGAAGACACTCCGGTTGGGTTGTCGCGGTATTGTGGCTGTTCAGCAGGCGATTTGGCGTTCGGGTGGTCGACTTAGATTTCGCGTTGAAAGGAGGAGGGGAGGAGTTCCAGCCTGGCATCAATATGGTAGAAAGACACAAAAAACAGTTCTCCTTTTTCTTCAAGGAAAAGGGGGGGGGAGGAGGGGGGGGTTCAAGTAAAAGTAGCGAATGGGCTGCCAAAGTGAGCAAATTGGAACTGGAATAGAAAGAAAAGAATGTCTGCAGTACGAATCGGCGCAATCACGAAGGTAAAGTTACACAAACGAGAGAAAATGAGCAAATAGGGAGCGCGTAGATGCTGCGGTACTCCAGAGGAGAAGAAGGACGATGGAATGAAGAGAACAAAAAGCGTTCTGTGCTCGTGGAATGCTAGGTACCTTAGGCAGGTACCTTAGGTTAGGATGTAGGTGCCTGGGTACCTAAGGTGGTAGGTATACACCGTACCTTAGTCAGGAGGCTGTAAGCCAGGAATTTGGGTCATTATTTTGCTCCGGGGCACCCCATAGCAACCAACTTGGCTCATCGATGCAAATAAGAATTAAGGAAGGAGCCTTCCCTCCTGCCTGCTGCCCGTCCAACGTCCAACGCTGCTTCGACCAGCAGTTGCCACGGACGCGATCCACCTTTTCTCAGGGGACCAGAGCCTTCTTCAGACCGTGGACCTCGTAGATGCTGGCAGTTTAATCTGTTGCAGCAAGATAATTTAACCCTATGTTTCATGCAAGAAATAGTTACTAGCGTGCAGCATGCAGTATGCAGCAGGGGGTGACGAGAAGACAGAAAAGGCAATCTCCAAATTCAGAGAGGCGCCCATTGCACTGGGCAGCAACGAGCGGGGGCTGTCATTTGTCCATCATCTGGCTTGAAGTCCGTTCCGCCATGACAATATGCTTACAGGAAGCTGTTGGCTGCAAAGCGGTAGGCGCAGATTGAAAAACCAGACTCTTCCAGCCGTTACTGTGAATATACATATTCCCAAAATCGGGACGACTCAGAACGGGCAGCGCGCACAGAACGAAGCATAGTCTGTGGGCCCAAACTAAAAGTCAGACAGCTTAACTCGGTATAGTTGCCATTGACACCTCCGCGATGAACTTTATGTATTTATAGACAAGCATGGAATTTTCCATTTTGTTACCAGTGATGAACCCTTGTACAGTGCCAAAAATTTTGGTCATACTCCGAAACGAAATGCCCAAAACACCTTTTTCTCCCCGTACGCCGGGCTGATTCTCTACAAAAAAGTCCGCCAAAATGACCTGTACCCAGCTTCCAAAGAAACCAAGTAAAGCCACCCATAATACGCGTAATACACCATGTAAGAATATTCCCTCTATTCAGAAATTCAGGCTGTAAGATCCAGTTGCTCCGCTGCTTCACTCTTCATGAGAATATCGCCGTCATAGTCAAGACTGGTCAGGTCAAGCGTCTCTCCTCTCAATCCTGTAGCGCTGATGTCACCGTCGTCTTCGTTGATTAAAATGTCGGCTGTCAGGCCGTCGCTTGTGTCTGTACTGTTGGTACTATTGGTATTGTTACCATCCCCAGGGAATTGTAGCCACTGATCGACATCTAATTCAGTGCCAGCAACAGCGTTCCAATCAAACTCGTCATGGCCTTGCATAAAGTCAAGGTCCAAGGCATCTAGATCTAACAGATGCTGTTCTTCGGACTGGCCACTGGCGCTAGGAGTAAGCTCGGCGGAATCAAAATCCGTTTGAGGCGGAGAGTTTGTAGACAGCTCCAACACAGCAGCATTCACCGTGTTGGGGGGTAGCATGGGCATCTTGAACGATGATAGTTTAGGCTTCTGGTTGAAAAGCGTTTCTGATGATGTCATATAAGGCAAGTTCTCGGGGGGCGGCGTCTGCGCGTCGAATCCGGCGGGCAGATCTTGCGTCATTGCTGAAGCCCTCTGTGGCCCAACATTGGTGTCAATATCAATAGCGGCTTTCCTCAAAGCTGCATCCAGAAAGCCAGTAGCATAGTCAGCAGCAGCGTAGATTTCCCTGAGCTTCTCCATGACACGCATGCACTGGCGGAAGCCTCTTGTGGCATGTTCCCGTGCTTGCGGCGTTGGGTTCTTCATCTCGAGCAAGTGAATGATCATTGCAGGCAGGATGACGGTAACCCCTGTGGTAGGCAGGTACCTTTCCAGACGCAAGTGGTGGAGCTCAGCAGCCATGCGTGTAATTTGTGCAGCAGCATCGCGTACACGCAATCTCGACATTTCCTGGACCTGACGTGATGTAGGGGGGGCTTGCGTTGGAGATGACGGTAGGAACTGGGGTCGATGTAAGGCTGATATCGTCGTTTGATAGACCATGTGTAAAATGGTTCGTTGAACAGCAACAGTGGATCTACCACTTCTAATGTCTAGCGAATTGAGGGGCCGATACTGGCAGGCTTCAGGAAGTGACGCGGCCCAGGCACTCAACTCAAGGTCAACCGATTTCACGCTGTCAACATTGTCCATTTGCTTGTTTGGAAACAGCATCATGGTGCTGTTGGTGGTGTTCTCGGGCTTCATCTTGTCACGGATGAGCACTGAGTATTGGGTCTTGAGCATATGACTGATGCATAAACACAACTTGGCTTTGGAAATACACAGCGCAGCCAGTTCATACTGCATGTTTACGTCCCGGATCAGAGTGCACTCTTGTGGAACGACACCAACTCCCTCCTGCAGAGGCTGGATGTCGAAGTCGCTTTCCGCAAGCATAGGCACATCGAAATCCTCATCCTTGATGCGGGTTGGACGTCGCATGCCAAGAGCAATCAGACGGTCCCGCATGAAGCAGGACCACCATATACGCTTCCAAAGTCGCTGCTTGGGTGTCGACATGATCGTCGTGCCGGGATTGCGGTGCAGTCCGATGGTATGGGCTAGTGAGATGGCAACTCCCATCCAATGCCACGTGTCTTTCTGATCGTCAGGGGTCTCGTACCAATAGGTCATCAGCAGAAGCGACTGGACTAGAACCAGCCTGTCTTGTTCATAATCAAAGTCATAGAGTAACTGCATTACGTCAGAATGCCAATGCAACTATAGTTCAACATCAGGCTTTATCGCTTACCCTTGTTTTCTGAAAGAATGCCTTTCTCGCAGCCTTGCGAGTTGAGAATCCAGCCTCGCGAAGATGCTTCATGTCGACAAAGGCTGTGGCAGAGAACATGATGGACTGGTACAGTAAAAGACTAGTCTGTCCATTGACGCCATCTCGTCGGTCAACGATGCTCAAGAAATGGTGCAAGTCGATCAACGGCATATACGGATAAACGTATTCGATGTAGCATTGCAAGAGAGCATTCTGAAGAGTAATGTTTGGTAGGGTTAAGGCACCCTTGACAGCCAGGTACTGAACATCTTCTGGTGCGATCTTGGCTGGAAGAGGCCGAACGAAGGCCGGCAACTGAGATGCTGCGTCAGGAAGCTCAAGAGAGTTGAGAAATTGTGCGGTAAGTCCATGACCGAGGGAGGACTGACGCGAATAATGTTACAATCTACTGCTGAATTACGTTGCATATGAACAGAGAGACGAACCTGGTTGTGAACAACATTATGATTGCGATATCCGGCACAACGTTGATCTGTAGCAAATTTGTGTGGTCAGCCTACTGGCGCATGAACGGATGACAAGCTCTTGAATCGACCAAAGGCAGGTTTCGATGTTATTGCCTCCTGTTTCTTGGGATTCTCAGGGCCGTGGCCTTCCTCGCGGTGGCGATGTGCCCCTACAATAGAAAGGCCAGGGAAATTTTAATTTGTGATTGCCACTTGACGATTCGCACGTGAAAGCACACGCCGACACAAACTGCGGAATGACTGCCGCTTATGATGGTGGGGTATGATATGTCGGGAAGGAAGCGTCTCAAATTATGTACAAGTCGGGTCGGGTGGAGGGTTTCGGGAGAAAGTGGGTCAGGGCAACTTGTGACGGCGATGCGGAGAGAGAAAAAGTCCATTTGTCCACGTTGTTCCTCAAATCGTGATGCACCTTTGTGCGCTTCTCCAACAACACCCCTGCAAAACGCGCGGATCCGTGAGGTGAGGTGGCGGTCAAGACGAATTTGGTGCCCATACCGAACGGTGAACGGTACATGGCGCACCGAAACGGTAAACACGCCCGACGGAGACGACTTGAAAAATTTGGCCAAGCGGCAGACGGGTGTCAAAAGGTGCAAGTGCAGTTACAATACACTTACAAAGCATATGTGGTACATGGCCATCAACGCTGCTCCTTGGCAGCAGCAAAGGGGCAGCTCCATCGGAACTATTTGTGGAAAATGCCGAAGCGCTACTCGTGCGCCTGGCAGCATCCGCACAAGCGACGGACATGGAGGGATTCGCTATGGACGCCGTTGTTGATGTGCATGTCGACGTCGACGGTGCTGTGGTGCTCTTGCATCGCAGTTGTGCCTCGGCTGACGCGCCAGCAGCAGGTCCCACGGCACTCGGAGTTACAAGATGCTTTCTGGAAGTCAAAGTCAGTTTCAGGGTTTCAACGGAGCCGCAAGTTGATTATATCACAATTATGAAAGGTGCCTAGAGCAGGAGCTGTCGCAATATGTTTGTGTGGACGGACATGCATGGAGTCTTTGCCGCGGTTGTTTTAGTTCGCACTCGCACTCGCACTCGCGAAGGAAATACATAAGCAGCGTTGTGCACAAGACCAAGCCCAGGCCAAGTCCGGTACTGTGTTCGCACTGTGTTCGCACTGGATTTGCACCAGGCTGCACTTGCATTGCGGCACTTACGCCATGTATACGCCCAGCCTTACTCTGCTGGTGCCGCCACCGAAGCCCGCCGCGCCGAACATTACGCAGTGTGCTCCACTCCGCAAACCTGGCCAGAAACAGGCTCGTGCTCAGAATTTTCATGTTTCGGTGCGGTAACTAGTTACCCAGCCCAGCATTTTCGAGGCAGTTGAGGGACCCCCAACGCATGCGGGACCGGCGGGTTGGCGTGGGACGACGGCAACGGAACTGAAAACGATTCCGGCTCGGTGGCGCAAGACTATTGGTTACTTACTTTCGTCGCCGGCTCTCTTGCACGATACACTGAAGGAAATATGTCAGCTCTTGTGTTTTAATGTACTATCATTTTACTGGTGCCATTGATGCTGGAATGACATAAGATCTGACAGGACGCATTCCATCATCGTGGAGACGCCGCAACGGGAACGAGAGTGACTTCCCGCCTGTGGGTGGATGGATCGACGGATGGATCGATGAATAGCAAGTCGGGCAGGTGGAACTCACTTCAACATTATCCCAACGGCAATTACCGCAGGGCGCACCTTCCACCACATCGCAGCGAACTTTGCGTGCTCGGCATGACACGCATGCTCGCGCAGCTCTTCGCTTCGTGACTTTCTGCGGGATGCTCGAGTCTTCGCCATTTGGAGCCGCTCGTTTCTTGTTGCTTTTGTCTCCCGAATCTGAGTTTTGTGATGAGGCGGGTGATGCGCCATCCAACGAAGGCGCTGGCGCCATGGTGACTAGTCGGTGCACTTCTTCACTCGTTTCGCCGTGTCCGTCGTCTTTTCCGTCTGTAAGGACGCAACTGCAATGTAAAGCAAGGCAGTTGGTGGTCGCCGACTGTATTCCGAGCTTCGATTTTGTAGGCTGAAAGTGGCCTAAAACAGATGTTGACCTATTTCCCTGATCAAGGCTGGGATGGCGACCGCAATATGCCTCCAAGCAACTTCCGATCAATATGTCCCCTTTTCGTGGGCAGCGTCTAGCTGGGAATGCGCGCGATAAGTTCGGGTCAAGAGCTCCAGGGAGAAAATCCGATCATTCGTTTTGATTGAAAAATCTTGAGACAAAAAACATGTTATGCTCGGACGAACGAAATCAGTTGAATCGAGGCGACGCCGTTATTAAGTGGCTCCGCAAGTTCCGTTTGGCCTTGTCTTGCTCGTCCTTGGACCGTAGCCAAGAAGATGTCGAGGTGAAAAGGGCGACAAGATTTAACAGCTTGCAGCAAAACAATAATTACTCAGTTAGACGAAGAGAGGAGATGGTCCAGCGATGAATTCAAATAGGGGAGATGGAAGGGAACACAAAGAAAGATTGAACAAGACAAAACTTGAAACTCCGAATATAGCAGCAGTCGCCGTCTGCTATTTCTTTTCAAACCAGACCACAATCCGGGGTTGGGTTTCTAAGACACTGGGGCGTGGAATCCTATTATATTCCGCCCATTTCAACGGACAGCAGGATCCATAAATTCGAGTCCATCCACTCGCCAGCTGTGGACTTGGACGGTCAAGGACGAACAAAGCTAAGGCTGGACCTCTTCCTTCACGCCATACTTGAATATCGGTCCACAAGTCAACAACCTTGACCAGGACCGTTCCAGTGGGGGGGTGCCTCCGGAGCGGATTTGCTTATGAGACTGTATGAGAAGGTGGGTAGGTATAATATGTAAATGCAAGAGCATTGGCCCAGCGCGACTAGCGCTACTAGACAGAGCCAAAAGAATGGATTGTTGTCCCTGGTAGTTAATTCTCATGCTCGCGTCTCGTGTCTCCATTTCTCAGCTACTCCTAGGCGGCTTGCCAAGGCTAACGGACGACAAGGGACAAAAGAGGAAATTGATCAGAGAAATAACCTACTAGAACCAGAACGATCACTCGATATGATTTAAGGCAGTACACTTCAGCCATCAGCAATGTCGTTTCTTGCCACTTATTTTGACCCCCTCTCCATCATGAAAGATTTCAGAAGCGCAGTCAACTGTCTTTGAAGCTGATGATGATCCATTGATGACCTAGATACGGAGTACTCCGTGCACTCACTCCGTACGGTAGACCAGATCCACCACGGTGGGTGCGTCTTAGTCTCCGGTGGAAGTGGGCACCTAGTCACTGATGAGATAATAGTTAACTATGGGTGCACCTGACTGCGCAGAATTGCCGCCCTTTGACGTAGCACTCAATTGACTACACTATAGTTAATACTCCGCATGGAGTACTCCGTACAGCATATCTCTTTAGGCTTGCTTATTGTTTCGTAACCATCCGTGCGAATGGCTTGTGATCTTGGCCAGCCATGGATATGGGTGAAATTTCAGATTTGCACGGCCCTTGGAGAGTCATCAAGTCTCGGTCGGTATTATGAATGATGAGCTCCTGGTCAGAGGCTGTCTTCTTGGATCCGAGTTTTTTTTTTTTTTTTTTTTCGCAATTGATTTGGCCCGTTGCCATTGGTCCTGGCACAGAACGGAGGAGAGCTCGCCTGAGCAGCACAAAGGATACAAGTGGGAAGCAAGATGTCGAGACTATTAGTGTGAGTATCGGGCATATATATTCGAGTTTCCCGATTCATCCCTACCGATTGGTGGTTTTTTTTTTTTTTTTTTGGGGG